>JAANSN010000127.1:0-89595 GCA_036850665.1 Dicranocentrus wangi | reverse complement strand
GTCGTCTCACCTTAAATTTAAGATTCTTTTATTATTAGTCACACAACTCGTTAGATTGTAAAGCCAGGGCTTTTGCATCACCAGAGTTTTATATACGCAGTACTAAAAACAAACACCTCAGGTTTTTTTTTTCGTCAAATATTATAGCCACCCTTCCTTCTTTAGGTAGTTAGTGTTCTTATTAATTATTACTTAGACTACCTGTGTGCCCTACACAGGCAGAAAAGTAATTTGGTATTATTATCTCTATGAGTTTTATTAATGGAGCAGGTGTAGTCGTTTGTCGTTCCTTTTTAAAAATTTGTAATAATATAACGCGTTACACTTGTGTGTGAGTGTTGTGAAGTCAGCTAGGTAATTAATATTTGTTTTGCTGTGTACTTCTTTTTTTTTGGAAGAGTTTTAAGTCATAAGTATTGTTAGAGTTAAAGAGGACGGGTTGTGATTGTGTGCTCAAGGTTTTTTAATTGAAATTTGATGTACTTACTTACCTATTCCTATTATTATATATGGCATTCCATTTTGCGACTTATTTCTTATTAGTCAAAACATGATCCAAAAGACTTCAAGTTTGAAATAACTTTGATTTCTAATAATACTCTTGTTGGGAGTGCATTTAGTTGACAGGAGGGAATAATAATAACCTGATTTTTGTACTTGAAGTCACAGTTCATGTAAAGATTATTATTAGGGGATGTTTTAGAGGATGATTGAGGTGAAGGGCTATATTTTGGAGGAGGTTGGAGTAAAATCATAATTATTAGTACTATATTGAATATAGTATAAATCATAGTTGTACAAGTTGTGTAGCCTTTTTGTGTATTAGGAAAAATTAAAAACACGTCCAAAATCGCCAACGAAGGTTTACTAGTTGTATTTATAATCTCGCAATTTTTTTTGGAGGTTGTCTTGAGTACGTGTATCCATTGAGTATAACCAAGAAGTTCGCTTTCATTCAGTGGTAAACCTACTTATTTATTTTTCTTGGAGAGGTGTCAAATTTCGAAATGGATGGAAATTATTGCTGTCGTGATGAAATTTAATATATTTGGTAAGATGATGAACGGAGGAACAAGTGGAGGAGGATTGAACCTTTTTTAAAAAAAATTTATTATTATTGATGAAGTAAACAGTAGTGATATAACAATTTTTAAAATAGTAAAAATGATAATGTTTTACAAAATTGCGTTACTTTCTTTTTAAATTTTTGTAGACATCGTCGTCTTAAGTATCGTCTAAGGAGTTCTGATTTTAATGGAGGAAACTACTACTAGAGTAGTGATACGTGCGGTGGAGATTACACGTGACAACGAGGAATACTTCATTTCTGAGTTTTAAAATTGTTTGATAAAACAAATCCGCTTTCGTCTCATTACAAATCGTTCTCAGCGTCGTCGGTCGAGGATGGATGAGTTTTCTGATTTCCAAATGGCTGTACAGAAACCAAGTCCGAGTGTGGTCGGTGTAGGCGTTGGCGTTGGCTTGACGTTCGGAAGTAGTGTTCCACCTATGAAAAAGAGTAGTCCAGGTGTGATTAGATTTCCAGACAGTAGCCCGGTCCATTCCTTGGCGAGTCAATCAACAAAGTCTGATATAGTCCGCTCACAATTTTCGAAACCGCTGGTGCCTCCTGTTCAGAAATTTGGGACGAATGTGGGTAGCAGACTGGCTAATTATGATCTTGGCTTGTCAGTGCCAACTCCAAACAGTTTTCAAGCAAGTTTGGACCTTTCATCAAACCCTCCAAAGACAATCAATAACTATCCACCTACTAGGAGTAACCAAGACTTACTGATAGGCGAGGAAGACAAGTATTCAGCGCTACGACTCTTTATGGAAACTGACATGAACAGCAGCACCAGTATTTTTGAAAAGTCAGCAGGAGGAGAGCAACAACAACTGGCGGCGGAGACTGTGGCGTCGTCGTCCATGCCAGTTACTTCATCATCATCATCATCATCGCCTACTTCCACCATCATCATCTCGACTACCCCTGCTCATCAGCCTCCTATTCCTAATTCTACAACAGTTAATTCTAGTTCTGTTTTCAACAGTAATCTCATTAGTGCCTTGGAATTTTCGAACACAAACAGTGTGGGAACTCCACCTGGAGATTCTTCGTCAGACTTTGGAGATTTTCAGTCATTCACTGGTTTTGAGGCGGCGAGCAGCAACAGCAGCAACCAGAGTAACAACGTTCCATCCCATTCCAGTACCACAGTAATTAGTACTTTCCAAAGCTTTCCAACCTCGCAAAAGATAGATCTGTACGCTACTACTAATAGCCCTCCCTTAGAGAATGGAAACTGTGACAGTGATGCAGAATTTGGGGATTTTGTCAGTGTCGAACCTGCTATTATTACAAATCATCAGCAGCAATCCTCGTCAACAACTCCACCAGTCAGTGCAACAACAGTGTGTTGGAGTGAAAAACTTGATCTCGGAAATTTTAGTATTTCCCCACCAGAAGAGAGGATGAAGGAATGCCAAAGTGATCTTGACAATGTGATGGACATGGGGTATTTCTCGAAACCTTCTTCGGGAAATGAGTCATATCAACAGCCACCAAAGCCAGTGCAGGGTGCTGACAATAATTCTTCAATTTTCTCTAGCTTCGTATCACATAACACGGCCGACCAGACACCGGTGCTAGACTGCTTTGACAAGGACTCGTTCGAGATGGACATCAAACCGCCGCCGCCGCCCTTTCCCATTTTATCCTCGTCGAATTTTATACGTACATCCCTCATTCGCAATGATGAAGTCACCGACATTGACCCTGCTAAGTGGAACCAGTCTGAAGATAGCAATAATGATAGTGCCCTTGAGTATACGTCCTACGAAAGAAAAGACTTTTCTGGAAAATCCAAGTTTTTGGATATTTCACCAGAAACCAGGTCCATTGCCAGCTTAGACTTGGGAAGTTACGTCACTGTCGACTATTCCGAAACAAGCAAGTCATTTGTAGAGCAGAATAATCCTATCCAGAGCAGTCTAAAGTCGAGCGCATCATCACCTGCTCCCGTATCCCTCCATATCACTTCTGACGAGCCTATCATTTACGACGACTACGATAAGTATCAGTGTTTCAGGGAAGAATGTGAAAATGTACGTTTCTAAATGGAACTAATATTACACAAAACAAAACTTTTCATTTAGTTTGGCTAAATAACGATGAGCTAATTTTAAATATCCAAATCTTAAATTCTTATTGTCCTTGTATTGTCTGTGCACAGGAAAAGGAGAGATACGTAACGGAATGGACTCGCTGCTTGGTCGCTTCCAAATCCATCATTTCGAAAGCCCTGTCAGTGTTTAATGGAGTATCCACCAGTGAAGTAATTAGGGAGGTGGTTGCTGACGAGAAAGGATATTCCTATGTGATGAGTAAGTACTTTGCAGATGCAAATACTCTGGCGCATAATAAACTACGTGAATTGTACCCATATGGGTCCACACCGCATTCTGAGGATGATTTGGATATCTGATAATAATATGGATTCCTGTGGTAAAAGTAGTGACAAATACCGTTGAAATCATTTGGCAGAAATGCATGCCTCAAGCGAAAATGGACCATGTAGGGTCACAGATTTTGTTGACGGTATTTTACGATAATATAACTTTTAATGCCTCTGTCTTTAGTAACCCAGATAAAATACATAAATGTGTACTAAACCTAATCTAATTCATCCTCTAACCTAACCTTCCTTAACCAACCAAACATCAATTGGTTTGATTTAGCTAAAAATGCGTACACTCAGCACTAAAATCCAACTACAAACACGAGATGCTTTAATCTGTGAATTCTAAATGAATAAATACTCTTCTGGCTTCTTCCCTCTTCATTCAGCATCCAATTCATGCGTATCAGATATATGCAGTATTGACAAGCTTCAGCAGGCTATCTGTAACCTCATGGTCTATTGTCACTTGTTGGTGTATGGTGTAGTAGCATTTTTTCGCCAAATAGTTTCAACGGTTTCCTTCCACCACTACTACTACTTACCACCAAGAATCCATATCAACTGCCAAATCCTCCTCAGAAAGCTGACCCTTCTTATCTAGGATTATATATACCCACACATGTTTTGTTTTTACAGATTTGTTAGACATTTATCGAGTATCTCAAAGAATACACAAGTCCTCTGAGCGAATGAGTGTGAGTTCCAAGCTGGGGCACGTATTTCCCGAAATTAATAACTTGTGGGAGACACTAACAGCCTTCTTATTGGGAACATGTGTTTCTGTAAGTGTTTGAAATTGAATAAAGTGAAAATAATTTAGTGTTGGTGGTGTTGCTCGCTCGTGCCCACTGCCCATTCAATTTAAGCCGTTCATTCAACCAACACGGCACTGACTGACGACTGAACTGAACTCTCAGTAGAACTAATTGGTTTATATATTATGTTGTCCGTATTTTTATTTTTTTTTGCAGACTGAGATTTGCCAAGACAACTCGGATGATGATCATTGTGAACCTCAGGATTTGCATCCTTCTTGCGGCGTATGCTTATGTAGTGTGAACATCACACAGTTCAGGCAGTTTTTAGACTATGGTGGTAAAATGTACCACAGTAAATGTGCTAATTTCTGGGTAAACGAAGTAGATGCTATTTTGCCTTCACTTTCTTACGTATCTAATGCTAGCAATCAAGTATCAAAATTTGATAAAAGCAGTCTGGTATGATAAGTACTAGTATTGCTACTAAAAGTATAGCTATATATAGTATAGCTATGTATTATTATGATGATAGCTGTAAAAGTCAACATTGTATAGTTCTTAAGTCGTGATTCGCATAAATGCCTTTATCTCAATATGTTTCGCATCTGCGTTTTAACTTCATGACTAAAATTCGTTTCTTTTAATACAGCCGGACGGGACAGCGGAGAAAATAAAACCGTGAATTGTATTATTTGTCGCTCTTGTGGCTTCAGCCGCCATATGTATTATTATTAATCCTTGCTGCTTTTGCATTCAACCAACTCATATACTCCAACACTCTCCGACCGACATCAGACAGAAAGGTGGGGCATTCATTTGTTGCAGTTTTTTGTCGACAACAATGTTTGTTGTTATTAATACATTTTTGCCATTGCCTGACAATGCGTAGCAGCTCTACTGCAGAAATACAGTTAAATGCAGAAATGCATGGGAGGGAGGCGAAGGGAAATAAATAGTGCCCGTGACATTCAATTTCTGAAGATGTAGGTTACGTTACGGCAACAGTTGCTAGATGCTTGCACTTTTTATTAGTATAAATTTGCAGAAGCATATCCTGTCAGCTATTCAACACATTAATATTTCGCGATTAGTCCTCCCCTGCACAATTCTTGTGATACAACAACCACTCACTTGGTCTCGAGTAAATGGTCAGTCGCCTCTCCTCCCGACGGCTCGCCTTACAATGCAAATCTGCTATTGTCTTACTCCACTTCCACTAGTTCAAGACAGAGTAAAACCCTACCCCGTTGTAGTGATTTTTTTGTCCCAGTCCATCTTATCCATTCTGATGGGGCCACCACCAGCCGAGAGAGCCTGGAACTTATGTAAAAATGGCTTCACCACCTCGGAGTGCAATCGGGATGGCATACATCGAGAGTTTTGCAAAGTAATAGGAGGAATATATGTCTGGTCTCTATATGAACGTGAAGCACATCCGCCGTGAATACACCCGCCCTATACCCACCAACCACCTCGTTATTTGCGATAGGACTACTGAACATGACAAAAGGTGGATAATGTCACGTACAATACAATACAAAGTTGACATGCAAGCCCTCCCCAATTACGTATATATACAACCAGCAGCAGCACGTGCATGTAAGTAAGGTTTGAAAGTGAACTAAATCCATGTTTACTTTGCTGATCATAAAGCTCTTCGTCCACTAGACAAAAATTCCTTTCAACAAAGGACCATCTTCGTGTGCACGGACCAACAAGACGTCGTCCTAGTCGTCGTAGTATTGATACATGCTTCTCTCACTCTCTCTCTCTCTCACTCATTTGCTCCTCGACAATTTTCTTTTGAGCAAGAAGGACGAGAGCATCATCACCTCATACTTTTAAGCTTGTATTGCCATTTTACCACGTACCCACATTTAGCAACTTCCTTCTACACTGGCATTTTTTCTTTTTCTCTCCTTGTCATTCCAATATAGGAGGCGAAAGTGGCGATTCACTCTGTGACTCTGTACCACCACCAGCAAACCAACCAACCCAACCACCCCAGATACTCGCGCAACATAGTCTCTCTGGCAAGCCAGTCTTTCTCTGGAAATTATCATGGCTGTTTCACTACTTCTCACATCATCCATCCCTCCTTCCACTTTCCCAGCGTGACGGGTGGCTCACCGTTGGAACTCTGCTCACTCACTCTTCCCGTCTCGGCGACAGCAGAATTACATGACAACTACTACTCGGTTAACAGTAGCCCTTTGGAGGTTTACCTGACTGATCAACTTCTCTCCCTCTTCCTCTTCTCCTCTCGTCATCAATATCATCAGCCAGTGCAATCATTACAAGATTTGATCCCTTTGGACATTTTCAACTTTTTAAAAAGAAATCAGCAATAGTAGCTAGGTTGATATTTGATTCGCCTAGATTTCCTCTCCAAAACTTGAGTGCACAAGAAACTAACTTTGTCTCGTTTCCAATCTACTGGTGCAGTTTCTCCCTATTCCACAGGTAGTCCCGAATGACCCCAGGGCACTTTCATCAAAGAGAAACCCCCTCCAACCAAGTTTGCTCACTGAAGCCACCAAGAAGTTTTACTCCAAAGTAGACTCTACTTCAATCGAACGTGTTTTTTCCAAAGTATTTCTATCTGCCAGGATGCATCTTGTTACATCGGCTCCTGGCTAGGCTATTAATGCTTTTTTGCTTGCAACAACACTGCAAACTTTTGAGACTTTTAATAAAAGTATTTTCTAATCCGTGCTTGGTTCCCGAAAAGTGTGAGAAGGTGTCAAATTGTACATGTGTGATTTCTGAACTATTAGGACAAACCTGCTGGTCACCCTCGTGCGCATAATGACAACATGAAAGTCTAACTTTTTCCGTTGACTCCGCTGACAAATGTTACTACTGCTGTGATGCCGAAACAGATAATCACAGGTAAGTTTTATAGCAGATTAAGGAGATAAGATAGCTTTAATATAGCTTTTATTAGTCAAAATCCTCAATGGCAGTACGCTTTTCATTATCCCCCGTCGTGGCAAACTCCCGGAAGGCAAAAGAATAGTAATAGAGTGTACATGCACTTTCAAAGTCATTAATATTGATTGGAATTTAATATGAAAAAGGAAGAATTGCAAACGTTTCACATTTGATGTAGGAAGCAGCTTTGCACACTCAACACTCTTGATTGTCATATTTGTATTCCACATGCAGAAGAATACATAATAATTGATCTTTATTGCCCGAAAACACAAATTGCTTATTATTATTATTATAAACTGAACGACTTCCCTGTACACAGATTTCTAACGGCTTCCCTCCCTCCATTCCTTATATTCATCCCACTTGAGAAGCAACTCTGAAAAATGAGAAACCCTTTCTGATTAACTTATCAAATATTGCGAGTCAGTTCAAAAAACTTTTCCAGCAGAATACATAGTAAACAAGAGGGGAAAAAGTTTATTTCTTGTTTGTCTTCAATTTGTGTAAGAAAAGTGTAGCAAATGAAGAAAGTAGAGAAATGTCAAATTAGCACAACATGAAAGAATAATAATGAATCAAACAGTCATTTTTTCTTCTCCCTTGATATCTAATTGGCGTTCTGATTCAATAAGTCTGTCACCGTGTTTTTGACCTGTGTGAAAAGTAGGAAAAAAGCAGAGTGGAGAGGCTTATTACCATTCCATCATCATCATCTCCCACTTCTCGCTTTCCTAGCATTTTCACCCTTTCCCACGCCCTCCGGGCAACAAGAAAATACTTATTTTGACATTTCCTGAGAGAGAGAGAAAAGTGTTTTCCAGCAGCATCCCTCTGCTTCCCCTTCCCGTTTACATTTTTCCCTAGCTCAAACCTAATCATGGGACCAAAATCTAATTAACATCATTGTAAATACATATTATAAGGTTCTCCAGCATTTGGCGAATGCAGAGTTAGTTGCCTCTCGTACACAATAGCCACGCCACGACTTCAACACCCAGGAAGACATAGCGTGTAAGTGGAGCCAGCCACGTTTGGGGAACGTTGAGAAAGGAAGAAAATAGCTGCCCTCACGAGAGAAAGAGCAACACCCAGCGATGCTTAGTTCAACGGGGACCAGTGATGGGAGCAGTGCAGAAAGCATTGCCCAGACGGACGCCAACAACATCTCCCAACGGTTGACCAACAAACTGGACAACAACTCGGCAACAACGGAGACCTGCAATAAACCCGCAGCCGCGTTGACCATTGCCCTGGCAACCGATGGACGAGAGACTTGGGACAAAAAGATTGAGTTCCTCTTGGCAGTTATTGGGTTCGCCGTTGACCTCGGCAACGTTTGGAGATTCCCTTATGTCTGCTACGCGAATGGAGGAGGTATGCAAAATGAGTCCAAGACGATATTTTTTTTCTCATCGCATAATATGTATTATATTTCTCCGGGGAAGCACAAAGCATAGGAAAGACATTAATTAACCTTGCTTCCATTTTTGTCATTTTATTTTATTGCACAGTATATAGGACTACTTATACATGGATATATGTCGATAGTCGATACTAATGTATGCTACGCCACTTTATCGATATATTCGCGTTTTCACCCATTATATTTTCACATTCTGACTCAATTGAAACCTACAATACAAGCTCAAAAAACTGCAGATTATTTTTTACCATTATTATCCATGGATGTCCTGAATCATCATGAGTATCAAGCTTAAAAATATCAGACCAAGACGAGGAATACTCATAAATTTTCTTTCAATCCAATGCATTCGCGGTTTGCGTCAAAACTCGTCAAAAATGATGTAAAGTTTCTCAAAGTCCTACATAATGGCTTGGAGTTAGGCTACGTGGCCACGTGTCCTTGTAAGAATTCATGGAATAAAAGAATATTATTACTTTGCACCAGGTGCACTAGCCAAATACAATGGGCTGCTGATCCCGCGACGACGACTTTTTTTTCGTGGTGGCGTTGTGCAAGGCAGTGTGCACCAGAGAAAAAAAAATTGTATCGAAGAATGCCTCCTTCTTATTGATGTAGTAGAGTTTTGCAGAGACCTTTAAAGTCACACACATTTGATTTTTTTGCCTTCCTTTCGGAAGTAATGTTGCGTAAGAGCTAAAAAGCCAAGTGCACAGATAACGATACTAGCAGAAAGGAGAAGGAAAACTTTCCATCTCACTTGAAAAACTAGTAATACATTAGATTTTCACTATGGTTTTTCAAGTTTCAAGATATGCTTTATTATTCCCGTTCCCCCGTCTGTCTGCATTTTATTGCTGCATTTTTTTCCGACTCACTTGAAAACAAAATAAAAAAATCAATCTGCGGCAGTTGGACAGAAATTTGTTGACGGAGACGGAAGTTCAAAAGAAATCCATACAACAGTTTTGTTTTTTTGGTAGCAATTTTTGTTGTTTGAGGGGAAAAAGTACGAGTGAAATAATATATGGTTGCTACTACTCAACAGGTGCGTTTCTCATTCCCTACTGCATCATGCTCATCTTCGGTGGGCTACCCTTATTCTACATGGAGTTGGCACTTGGGCAGTACTACCGGAGTGGATGTATCACCATTTGGAGGCATATTTGTCCGGCGTTGAAAGGTAAGTTTTGGAAGCTGAAGTTTTAAACCTGTTGACGACAGTAGTAAAATCCCGTTTATGACTTTTTTCTCTCGCGGTTTGCATAAATAGTAGTAGTTCGGGGATTTTTGGTTGGAGGATTATCAGGAGGAGTTGAGGAGGGAGCTAGCTAGCGAAAAATGCAGACAAAAGCATTAACTGTAGTGCACATGGCGTCGTGGAACGGTTTGCCAAAGTGTTTCGATGTAGATACGCAGTTTATGGTGATGATGTGCTGCTGCGCTTCCCTCCTCCGAGAAACAGTTTCTCTGAGAGTGAAGAAGGAACAGTTGGAGCAATTTTTAGCAAATAAAAAAACGTACATTGGTTTCTTTTCCACCCTTCGCCTCGCTCTTAAAAAGTGGATGATAGCTTGGTTGGTAGCCTATTCCAATTGGAAACTTTTTTCCTTGAATTTTGCTTGATAGTTTAGCTGAGAACTCGCAAGCCACCACGATTAGATCTCTTGGTTTACACGGTGCTAAAATAGTATTTTCTTGAGACATCCCTCCTCTAAATATTTCTGGAATATTTTTGCGACACTGGACACTAATACCCACACACATTTATTATCCCCAAAAAGCTCTGTTGTTCACAATCTATGTATTTTCTGGAAAGAGTAAAAAAATGTGAAAAGGCAATAAGCAGAAATGTTCATTTTGCCATGAAGAACATCTGCATTGTCCTCACGTCCCAGTAACAATATAGCGTAGGCGCTGCATATGAATTTTGTTGCATAAGGATTTTTCTTCGTTTCTCCTTCATAACCTCCCGTCTTTAATAACCAGAATTGACGACAATAGATAGACCGCATAGGGAAATAAATCATAAAAATCGGGGAGACAATTTGATGAGGTGATCAAATCAAGTCAAAGGACAATCCGTACATTTACTCTTGTATTAATTCTCGTTTTTTTTTGCGGAGGAGCCTCTCGCATTTCATGTGGGCTCCTTTTCATGCATGCATGCAACCTTGTGCAAAACCCAAGAAAGAGTGAAGCCCGGTTGGGTTGATAAATGATGTGGGAAGGCCAGCACACAACATACATTATTCATGTTAATCTATATAGTTGAGAGAAAACAGGATTTGTCATGTCTAGTAGAAATGCCTCAAGAGAGAGAGTGTTGATTGTAGGCAGGAGGCAAGCAGCTACCTACATTTGCACGATTTTCCCGGAGAAAGGGGGCATGAATTCATTCACTCACAATTCTTCCCACTAAATGAAATATAGGGGTAATGAATTGAATGGGGAAAAACGTCTTCAATTCAAGTCTTTAATTTGGCCTTCAAATGAAATCACGATAGGAGTAGAACCATCCATCCCATTGCACACACACACATCACATGCATTGATACGGAATTAAAGGATTACACCGAAAATTAGGTTATCCACGTAACCCCAAAAATATGGCAAAGTAGTAGATTGGGTGGATGGATGGAGTGGTTCGTTGTGCATGAAACCGTTGAAAGTCCAGGGAGACTGACTGGCCTTTTGGAAATTGATATATCAAATGGGTGGAATAAGGAATTATGCTTGTTTCGGAAACACAAGTTTAAACCTTGTTGTGATGATAAACATCGTCCTCTATTGGAAATCAATAAGGGGAAAATTCTTGATTTTTTTTGTGTTGTTGTTATTGTTTTGGCGAGTGTGGTCGATGGGGCGAATCGCTTTAAAAATTTAATTATGCACAAAATGAATTACTACCCAAGTTAAGAAACGCTCTGCTCTGCTGATGAACTTACGACACGACGAGAGTGTGTTTACATGATTCTCGTAGCTTGTGGCACCCGCACCCATCTGCTAGCAGTGTGTGCAGGCAGGGAAAGTGACACCCACATAAAATATCATCATCACACCACCACGAACGAACCAAGAAACATCATGAAAAACCTTACAAATCCTTTTGTTTTTCACTGCTCCACAAACATTGGGGACGAAAAAGACTCGATTCGACTGTGAAGAAGAAGAAAAACCCAAGCGTGAATGTATATTTGGAATTGGTGTGATGATGTGATGATGGAGGTGCATGATGACATGTCCGAAAAAAAAAGTTGTTAAATCTCTGAAGGATCGATTGCATGCATGCAGGCAGACATATAATAAACCACATCAAACTAAAAAAGATGTATTCGGAGACACACTCGCAGCAGCAGTAATACAGCTACTTACCTTGATTATTTACTTTTTATCTCTTTAAACGCGCCCACAAGATCGTTTAGAAAGAAGCCTAGTGCAGTGAAAAAAACATGTAGAATTTATGTACATTTAGTTGCCCCCATTTTCCACCATATATCATACCACTATCCTAGCCAAGTACTAGATTAGTTTCAAAGGAAACCGAATAATATAATTTTGACGATGTAGTGTTACACAATGTCGTGAAAATGCCATAATTCCTTGCCAAAACGCATCTCGTCATTAGCCAAGGTCACTACTACTCGCTTTTGGATGCCATATAATAAAATCCCCGTTGGGAATCAAAGTCAGGTTGAGTTTCCGCCAATGATTTATAATTTATTATTATATAGTTCACTAACTGTCATGTCACTGATCCCTCGGGCAGACATGTTTTTTTTTAGTTTCTTCTAGCTAGACTAGAGTTTTTTTCTTTATTATTTCGCTTGATCCCAACGCACATAATAAATTAGAGCAAGTAAGTTCTTCGATTAACATGATCCACTAACAATCCCAATATCGAAACAGAATTTCCAAAGAAAAAAGGAAAAATATGAGAGAAAGTATACAAGTTGTTCTCTTGTTAGCTGTACTTTTCTTCTAGACAATTTTCTTCTTCTTCTTCTACTTCTTCTTGAAATTCATACAAAAGTTATATTGTGTAAGATAATGTTATATATCATATTATCTGAAAAGGGGAAGAGGAGCGTACTGCTGCTGACAAGTGGGAAAACGCAGTGTCAGCAAAGTTTTAGTTTTTTTACTCCAAACTTGTAGCAGCAGATAGGGGAGGAGAGGTAAAAAGCAACGTGAAAAAAGTCGTGTATCCTCATCCTCGTCCTCTCAAAAAAAAAGTCCGGCATAACTAGGTAGATCCCTTCCTAATAATATAGTTTTTTTCCGAGTGTGAATTGAGTGATATCATATACATAATGCGATGACCATCACAACCCTTTTAATGCCCTCTTTACTAGCAGGAAAATGGACTGAGAAGAAATAAGAGAGAGAGAGAGAGAGAGAGGCAATCAGGTTGTTATACCTTGTTTTTCCGTTTTTTCTCCCACTTTTCAGAGAGAAAGTAGTAGATAAGTGGACACTCGCTGGGATGAAGTTATGTAGTGGAGAGAGAGAGAGAGATGGAGAGAGAGAGAGGGGTTGTGCGCGAAAGCACGGTTTCTTTTTTCTCTTGGCTTTCTGACACAAGAAAAACTAAGGTTATTATCAGCGCTTGAAAATGATGCTGGAAAAGGTAACAATGACAGGACAAAAAGCTAAATGGCACGATTCACCCTTGTCGTAAACGATTGTCGAGGGATTTGCAGACATCCAATTACCAAGATCCATTTTAACTCGGGAGCCTACCACCACCACCGGATAAATGATTTGTCCTGATGACCATGGGCACAGAGACCGAGGAGATGGGGGAGACAGGAAATAAGTGAGAAAGCAAAAGTGTTATTTCCAAAAAAAAAGAGAAGAAGTTAGTGACACAAAAGTCCCTGCTTTCTGCTGCACAGCTTTCTCCTCTGCCTGCACATATACACAGTGGGGAGAAAAGTGCTTGAATATTTAGATGACATGGAGGAGACTGTTTGGAAAACAGTGATATGTACCATGGGTATAGGGACGGTGGGACGGTTAACGGTGTAAACGATACAATATTCATTTCTCCGTTGTACCGTTGAACTCTGCCGTTATTCTGTCATGTTGCATTAAGGCGAACATGATACTCTGTGACACTGAACATCTTACCAGCTACCAGTGTCTGGGACTGATCAGAACGGTACATTGCTGGAAAAAGCAGTGACACGTCTCTTAGCCTTCTCTACTGCGCGCGATTGGTTTACAAGATATAAGTAGAAGTAACAAGATAATATCATGGGCTCCGCAGTCATATCCTCCCTCCTATCCTTATAGTACGATATATCAGAAATTAGAGGGATTTTAATATTTAAAAAACAAATAAATATAACTAATTCTAATATAACAATTTTTTCTAACTTGGACTATTCCGTATTTCAGGAATTGGGTATGCCATTTGCATAATCGACTTGTACGTTGGGATGCACTACAACACCATCATTAGCTGGGCGGTGTACTACCTGATCGAATCATTTCAAGCGACACTTCCATGGGTCTCATGTGGCAATGATTGGAATTCACCCAATTGTGTTCCCGTAGATAAAATAGCAAACTTTACCGATGGAAATTTTTCGATAGAGGTCTCCAGTCCGGCAAAAGAATACTATGAGTACGAACGTTATTATTATTTTTTTTTCATGAGCATATTATGGGCACTCTTTTCGTTTGTAGTTGTATTGATGAAAAATGATATACCTATGCAAACTGCTTTAGTGGAAGCTTGCCTCCGTACTCGTTTTTTGTTATTATTGGCGTCGAAAAAAATTCCTAATTTATTTATTTTTAAAAAAATGGCGAATGTGAATGTCTACATGTCTGCCTGCTTTGCAAGGTAATAATAATATGCTAGCCCACTTTTCCCCGCATATCCCACTCCCGTGCCTCTCTTTCCCGTCGTCACACAAAAGTCTCAAAATGGAAGTTTAATAAGCGAAATGAGGACATCATCAAGGCGCGAGGGCAAGAAGCAGAGCATTTTGGTTCGTGGAGTCCGTCCGTATATTATTAACTGTATATACTGAATTCAGACCACCACTTACACTTGAGACACATTTCTCCATGCACCTTGTTCCTGTTCCTCTTCCGTGTTCTGCTCACTCACTCACACTGTCTTTCTCCACAAAAGGCAATCATGTGTCTTTGTGAGAGATTTCTCCTCCAGCAGCCTCGTCCCCATCTCTTTGTGTACATTTTGTGTAGATATATATTTTTTCACCCTAAACGTTGTCCTCCGCTATCAGTTGCAGCAGCATCCCCTTGTATACGTTCTGTGAGCTCCTTTGGGGTCCCTGGCGATGACAGGAGTTCCCATGCAAGAAGAAATCTGTTGCTTTGCTTGAGTCCAGAGAACCGAGTCTAACATTTAGCAGACCGCATGCACACACCCAATCAACATGGGAATTTGTAATAATATTCATATGCTCAACGTGATGATATGCGACAAGGACACTATAAGCATCTACAAAACAATGTTACTTCATCGAACTTCTTTTCCACTCGAAATACATCAGATGAAATAATACTTAGTATATTGTGTGTTCTGTTGCACTATCCCTCTCTCCCTCTTTCTCTCTCTCTCGTGCTTCATTTAATTCTAGATCTTCAACTCATTTTCCGTGAAATCTACCCTGATAAAATGTTGATGTTGATGGGTGTCTCTGCTGTAAGCAAGCAAACCAAGGTTTTGTGCTTAAAATTTGTGTCGTGTGTTCCTCCTATTACAGGAATAAACTTCTCGAGATGCACAAGTCGGATGGGCTGGATAGAATGGGAGAAGTGAGATGGTCGCTTGTCTTTTGCGTATTTATTGTATTCATCCTTGTCTACTTTTCTCTCTGGAAAGGAGTTCGCAGCACTGGCAAGGTACATCCGTAACAATATTCGTAGATCCTTATACTTATTTAGAATTATCAAAATCAAAATTTAGACGTATCTTCATACAGTTAATAGCATGATGGGGGCTCTCATCAAAATCAAAACCTGTCAAGGTAACCTAGCCATTTCAACTTTATAAGCTGGGCCAATTCCATGTGTGTATAAATTGCGAAGCAAACAAATATCCAGCCCTCTTAAAAAATTGAATTTGAGCTGGATGTCATTTTGCTTTGATGATTTCAAATCTCCGATAATTTCCTTTGAACAATTTTGTACCCTCCACGTTCCAATTGCGCGTCCCTTTCCGCGAATTTTTCGCCTCGAAAACAACTCCCGGTTCTGCTGATTCACTCAAATGAAAGTCAAGTGAATGTGAAGAGGCCTTCCAAACACATTCAATGTTGTTGTATCTACTGAATCGCATCGCAACTGAAAGCGGAGTTGGTTATTTTTTTCGGGGGGAGACCAATGCCGTAGTGAAAAAATGGTTTGGTTGATGGTATCTCCAGCACATTAATAGTGACTGGTGAATCTCATTTTCTTACTTGCCATTTTATGAAAGTCGACCAGTGGCCAGCTCATAGTGAATTGGAGACCATTAGCACCTCTTCCATTCCTCTAGTAGAGTCGATGCCGGAGCAATAGATTTTGTAGAGATTCACTGATACCCTCTTATATTCTCCGTACCGCGTTACTTTTCCCAACTCGCCATTTCCCTTTCCCAGCATTTCCTAGGAATTATGTTATGATATCGTAAAGGTAGCGGCAACGGCGGCGGTGGTGCTACAGGGAGGTGTGCACTGACAAAGGAAGAATCACTATATAGAATCCTTGCATATGTTTATGTTGCCCATGGAAGGAAACGCGAGAGCTTCAGGGATGGAATGAAATATAGAAAAAGTCAGATTCCCCATTTTTTCTAAACACACCGCCGTCCGCGTCCTCCTATAAGGCATTGGGTGTGAAGCCACGCGTGGAGGATTTTAGCATTACAAATACCAACCTTTTCCCCATATTGAATTGGAGGAGTGATTGGCAGAGCACTCAGCACCTCGGCCCTTGTCTATCTTTTCCTATCCACCGAAATTAAATCCTTTTCTTCACTACCATTTATTTCTCTCTCTCTCTCTCTCTCCAGTTATACCTCTCCCTCCCTGGGTTCATCCTCGCTAGTGCTACCCGGGCGAGGCGAACATTTGCACAGGGAACGGCACTTTTTCCGCGGTGGTGATGGTGGTGGTGCAGACAGGTAATGTGGCTCACGTACCAGGAGTATTTCACACTGCCTCCAAGTGTGTGCCTAAGCAGTTTGGAGGGATATTATGGGTGCTCTCTCATCTCATGTTTGAAACAGTGCGTATCATTTTCTCAATACCACTACCACCACCACCAGCAGCAGCAGCAGCAGGAGCATCGGAGTCGCTTCCTATTTCGACTTTTGCCACCAGGAAAGAGCTCCTAGCTCGAGAGATACCATATGCATACATTCATAATATTATTTTCCTCTTGTGATACATTCGTTTTCATCTTTTTTCCATCGCCTATATAATATGTGCATAACATCACTTTTGCTCCTTCGATAATAATGGGAAATGGGGAATGTGTTTGTGGAGATGAGGTGCTACTATAATGTATCAAAAACAGGGTTTCCACTCCTTTTGCTCACCGCCACCACCACCCTTCTCCTTGGAACCGTGTCTTATTTGATGTACACACAGAAAAGTTTAGTCGGGAGTGGTATGTATACCACGGAATTTACTAGGTCACACGGGGAGTAAAAAAGTGTCCAAAAAGAAAATGGTCATGAGATGATTTTCCACCGAAAAACGAACGAATGCTCGCAGTCTTCACATTAATGCAGGCGGGCACATGCCCCATAAGTTATCTGACCCTGCATGCCTGCCTACTGTTTTTGCCAAGCCTTTTGTATCAATTCTGGTTTCTTCACCCCTCGTGTACGTACGTACCCCTCTTATCAAACAATATAAAAGAATAACCTCTGTGTGTGGTGAGCCGCAAACCATACGACGTTTGCCTGAAGTGTGAGTACTTGGTATCAAGTGATTCCTTTTAATTTCGTAGATAACCTTAATCTGGAGGTAGTCTGAACCAACAAAACATTTTATTGTTTTCAAAAGATTGCATGCTATTTTTATTCAAGTCGATAGTTGAAGGGGTGCGGAGGGAGATTATTAAATCAAGAGCCCAACTTGCTCTAGAGCCAGTCCTTTTGTTTTACATTTTTTTTGCCAAACGTGATCCAGAAACAATCGAGTCTGTTATCAGTTCACAGTCAAAAACACGGTTGAACCGTGCTCGTGTTGGGAGTTTGTTAGTTGAAGTTGAAAGTCAAAAACAAAATGTGAGAAATACCATCAAACAAGAAATCCAGCTTACACATATCTTTAGCAAACGTTAACGCGAGCGAACGTGATGCTACTAGACACGAATCAATCGCGAAATATATTCTCCTACCCTGCAAATTTCATTCTTGCCCGTCCATCGGACAGGCAGGCCCAATCATCTAGTACACATATTATATTATAATGCTTGTACAACTGCGAAGTACACCGAGTTGAAGTGAGCTTCTTCTAGAGCAAAAACCAAGTAGTAAATGACAAGGAGGCATATAAAACCGTTGCCGAGCCGGTCGGTCCGTCCGTACGAAGCATATGAGCACCAGGAGCCGCCGAGCACTATCTTTCCTCCTCTTGTTTCTTTGTTTTATCAAATGCTGAAAAGCAGAGAGTTTTTAGGGCAACACTGCTAAACTCTTATGATAATGCATGCATTCTGGGTTGTGGTGAGAAAGAAGTGTTATTTAAAATTCAAAGCAATTTCCTCTCTCTCTCTCTCCCTCTCCATTTCTCGCTCTCCCGTATAAAAACTTCACTTTCATCAGAGGACGGAGTTTATAGCAAACCAATGCGTCCCTTGAACTCGGCTCACTCACTCCATCAGATCAGTGATTTCCCTACATATAGGGACCACCTCTTATCGGTCTTAAAATGGCCTTCTGTTTCTGGCAATTTGTGTGACCACCACTACTGATCCACATATCATCAGGCAGATGATCCTGGGAGATGACAGTCACACTTGGGCAGAAAATCTGAGTGCTCTAAAATAAAAAAATATATATTAAAAAAAACCTGTTGGTCCATTTTCATCTTGCGAGCGGAGAAGCTTGGCTTTTTTATATACCTTTCAGGGAGAGGAGAGTGAAGGGAAAGCAAGCAAGCCATTATCAACTTCACTCCTGCCTCCCCGACTTTCTCCATTAGAATAAAACACTTATTTTCGTTGACAAGTATTTATAGGGGGAGCCATTCTTTGGTACGTACGTACTTTGTATTAAATTGTGACAACACACAGATTCTTTCCAGCCAGGCCATCCATTTAGTTCCGCTTTCCCCCTGAATAAATACAAAATAGTCTAGAGGCTCCAGCAAACGCCCAGTGCCCAAATGTGGTTATGGATCTTGTTTGAATTGCTTTTGAAAATCATTACAAAACGTTATCTTTGGAACACTAGCCCGCCAAGGTATTGAATGGAAGAGGGTAATCTCTCACAAAAAGTCGTAAAGTAACAAAAAGAGTAAATACATCAGAGTACTTGCTCTGATACTTGGAGAAATTGAATAATTCATGGGGTCGGAGTGGATAAAAAAAACTACATTTTATGCATCTCCCCGACGACGCACCCCGTTCCCAATGAATCCTCCTAACATTTTCTATATAATATAATTTAATGGGATGGTCTCCCGAAAGAGGGCTAAAAATCTGTGGAATTGAAATGGGATCATCTTTTTCAGGCCATCAAATATACCTATTTGGATCAAAATAATATATAATATGTAGCAGCAGCATCCATTCCCCATTTCCGACACTTTCCCCATCATCAGCTTGAGAAACCAAGGTCGGTTTGAAACTTCGTAGCTGCTAATTAGTAGCGAGAAATACGTTTGAACCAAGCAAAGCAAAACAGATCCCTTTGGAATGATTATCATCAAAGCTGTTTCTCTGAGAGATGCGATGACATGACAGTTTTGTTTTTCAGCAAATTATTAAATGTCGTAAAACACATGTACATTTTTATGTATTCATAGCGGCTGTATTCTTATTAATTTTTATGACAGGCAGTCTGGATCACAGCACTTGCCCCATACTTCGTCTTGTTTATTCTTCTTGGACGTGGGATCACCCTTGACGGAGCCGCTGACGGAATAAGATTCTACTTGACCCCGCAATGGGAAAAGCTGCGTACGCCTAAAGTAAAAGAGAACAATAAAAAAAATATATATATGTCTTGGTTATTCCTCCCTTCGTGTCCCCTTTTTGCACCACCATTTCCTCCATCCCATTCTTCTCGCAATAAAAGCAAAGATATTATTCAAGTAGGGAACGGTTGGTTTCGATTTTTCGTTGTAAAAATCCCTATAACTTTCAATAGAGCCAAAAGCGGGAGCACTTTTGTTGGACAAGTTGTCGCGTCGTCATGAACCAAATTTACTGCTCTTGCTGACCCAGCCAACTGTTACTTATTTGAATGAGAAAGGGAATCTTCTGAGAGAGACTGAGCTGTGGTCTAAAAGTAAACGAAAGAAAAAAAAATCTAAAATAAGTAGCAGCACCTATCAACTCAATCAATATACCGTGATAGGAATCAAAAGATACATATATATATATATGTATATAAATATCTATATATACATATATGATGTGCATATTAGTCTGCTTCAGTGGACCTTAGAAGATGGGAATATGTGAAAGGAAAGAAAAAGAAAAAAAGTTTCTCTTACTTTTTTTCCGAAGAAGTCATTATGGAATATGGAAATCCCTATAGGAAGCGAGGAAAATGGGATCTTTAAGCCTTCCACATACAATTTTCTGCGGTTTTCAATCCGACTCTCCGAAATAAAGGGAATGTTTGGATTTCTCCTGTCTTTTTTTCAAAGTTTCAAGGCGTCTACTACTATCGTTACGCTTTTTTTATCGCGTTTTATCACTTTGTGATATTCCATGTAGTTAAAGAAGAGCTTTTAAGGTAATCCTGTCAAGTGATCGGATTCCCTTCTAACATTCTGATCCACCGTGACTGTTGTTCTTTCCTGGAAAACTAATGAAAAGAAAGTTAATTAAGCGGAGTGTTTTTGTTGAGTGTGTAAATAGTGGAATTTTTTAGGGGAATGGTTATAAAAAAACTTTCTTTTTCTGAATTTCTCTTTAAAAAATATAAAAAAAAGATATGGATTGAAGCAGCAACACAAATATTTTTCTCCCTGGGTCCCGGATTTGGCACTTTACTAGCTCTCTCGAGCTATAACAAATTCCATAATAATTGCTACAGGTAAAAAGTCAATGTCAAAGTCAAAATGAAAATGAAAATACCACGAAACCTGGATTAATAATGCCAATGGTTCATTGCTTTCTTCCAACTTTTCTAGAGATGCAATTATCACGAGCACTATCAACTGTTTGACAAGTTTTCTTGCCGGATTTGTCATCTTCTCGGTTTTGGGATACATGTCGAAAATGCAAAGCAAGCCGATTGATAAGCTGGGAATTGATGGCAAGAAGGAATATAACATAATAAATAAACGTGACGATTGATTATTTGTAATTTTTTGTAATTAACTATTTAAGAATATGCTATGATTTAGGTCCCGGTCTGATTTTCATTGTATATCCGGAAGCAATAGCGAATATGTTAGTGCCAAACTTTTGGTCCATCATCTTTTTCCTCATGCTGATCACTCTTGGATTGGACAGCACGTTTGGAGGAATGGAGGCAATTATCACGGCATTGTGTGACGAATACCCCAGTCTGCTTGGAAGAAATCGGGAAATCTTTGTTGCTGTGCTGCTCCTCTTTGTATTCATCGGCTCGCTTCCAACATGCACTCAGGTTTGCATTTGTCACACGACAAGAGAGTATTTATATGAACATTTTCCGTACTAGTCAGAAAATGCAAACTATATGTAAGCCCAATTAATGGCTCCTGTAATATGCACCATGAGACCGGTTAATGTGGCCGCTTAATTGTTTTTTTTTTGCAGGGTGGTTATTACTTGGTAAATTTTCTGACCACGTATGGCCCAGGAATATCGGTAATCTTCGTTGTTTTCATGGAAGCTGCGGGAGTGTGCTGGTTCTATGGTGTGGGTAGGTTTTCTGGAGATATTGAGAAGATGATTGGGAAGCAACCTCACCTCTTTTGGAAAGTTTGCTGGAAATACATTAGTCCTGTTTTCATTCTTGTAAGTGGATGTGGAGGAGCTCTATAAGTTTTAACCGATATTGTATGTTTTAGTCGGTCGGTATCCTTGACAGCAATCCCTGTTGTACAGTTTATTTAATTAATTATTGTGGCACACTTTATACCATATTTTCTTGCTGGGTGATTCAACAGATCATCTTCTTCTTCTCGTTTTACGCCTACGAAGACTTGAATACGGATCAATATTCATATCCAAAATGGTCCATTATAGTCGGCTGGCTGCTCACTCTGTCCTCCATCATGTGCATTCCGATTTATATCGTGTACATGTATATTGTGACGCCAGGCTCGGTTCAGGAGGTAAGTACGCATGTTTTGAATGACATAATATTAAATGTCAGGTACTTCAAGAATAACGACAAGCACATAATGTCTCGACATGTAAATGGTTTTACAGAAACTAAGAAAAATGGTGACACCCTGTGAGCCAGTGACAATGAGAGTGTACACTCCATCCACAAACTATGGAACTTCAGTTTAATCACGACATGATTCCCAAAGAAGAATCACTGACGTTAAGGAAAAAATAAACTTTAAAAGGACATTATAAGAGCTCCAATCAGACCGGAGGTGGAGGGAGGATTCATAAAAAATACTACAAAACCCTTGTGTGGCGGTGTTCTAAAAAAGAAATTACTGTGGAAACTGCTAAAAAAATACTGTGGTTACAGCCAACATTCTTCGGAGGAGCATTTTAAAGTATTTTGGATATGGTTGACCGCCGTAGGCATCATTGCTGGTATAATATGATATTTATTATTGTCACATGGTCACCTCATGCAGCCATGACTCATCATGACATTGACATACCTTAAAACAAGGATGTTTTTATAGATATGAAATAAAATTAATAATAATAAAAATGCTTTTGACACAGCTGCTGCAAGTTACAATAAAGTTGATCCATTGTACATACTCGTAATAAAGTAAGCAAAATGTTAGAAATATTACCTATACAAAATAAATGAAAGCATATAGTACTTGAACTAGGCTAGACTATATATAATAATATCTATATGCGCAAGTATAATTGTTGTTAATTATTAAATTATTGGCTTTATAATGACAAAATATTGTGTACTCTAGTTATAAAATAATATGGCTGGTCTAATATCAATAATGTCTCTTTCTTGCAACGTTGCAACACTCATTGTGCTATCTTCGCAATAAAAGTGGGGAAAATAACTGGTTGATTGATATTTTCATTACTTTTTTTCGTATTCATATATAAATCTCATCGCTCAACATTAACACTAACAACTCATGATTTCATGCTAAATGTGGCACTTCTATGCAAAAGTTTTTTTTCTTGAGATGAGCCTTTAATTGCAAAATAAAATTTCATATAATGTTCCTAATCAAAGCTAGGTATGCTTACTAAGCTAGACTTAATTGCTTCCTGTACTCCATAAAAAGAATATTATTGACAAGAATAAGACTGAAACTGGCAGATACGTTTAACACAGTTACTTATTGTGTCGAAAAGTTTAGCCAGGCTACTTTTTAAACATTTTTTTGACATTGCAAGTTGTGCACTCACCAGCACCGCACCGCACACAGGTAATATGTATTTTGTGACGCCATATATGTATACATACTTTGTTCTCCGAAATGCTTTCCAATTTCCATTCACTCCTTCACGAGTCAAACAACTTGACAAAAAATGCATAATGCATTGATGATTTGGATATGATATCTGCCTTTATGCAAAAAGCACTAAAAGAAATGCATAAAAAATATCTAGCCCACTTCATCCATCCACCCATCATCGTATCACAAGACCATCCATCCGTCGTATCCACCAGAACAGAACCACTACTCGACTCGTCCGTCCGCTGGAAATACGTATGCATGCCATGCCAACATGTTTACAACAGGATTACTGTTCAAGATTCAAGATGCTATGTGAAATGAATGAAAAACTTGTGTTGAATATATATATATACATATATAATACGGTGTGTGTGGCCATGGCCATATTCCATCATCCAGATTTATCTGACAAAAAAAAGTATCTTCAGAGTGGATCCACAGTTGACCTAGAAACTGCACAGTTGCAAAATTTGCCATTACTTATTAAGTACATAATTAAAACGATTTATGTAATTTGCAAAATATGATATACCTAAGTAATGGACAAACATGTAGTAGCACTCATACATATTTTATTGTGTTGCATTTGATAATAATTCGTCACGGGCCAAATCAGAATGCTTTTGACCAACAACCAAAACCGCTTTCAATATTCGGATTTTTTTTAAAAAACAATGTTGGTTATTAATTATTATTAAAATTTTACATCAAATTCATAAATCCTCCGTCCAAATCGCAATAGTAGAAGTAGAACGAAAGCCCACCTTTAAACAAAATTGGTTTTAGGTCAACCTTCAAGTTTCACTAATCTTTTGGGAGCAAAAAAAAAAGAAAAAAAAGAAGCCACAGTTGGATGGAATTTGGAAATGTGGAAAATACCTCGGTTGCGTTGCTCTCTCTCTCTCTCTATATATATATACCTTGGTATATCAAGTATTTACTAATGCTGTGTTGCATGCATGCATGCATGCTCTTCTCTGCCTGTGGCTTTCTCAGCACTTCTCCTTCTCATCTCAATCTCACTCGTCTGCAGCAGCAGCTGATCATAACAGTAGTAGTTTTTTTTCTTTCTTTATAAATATTCCTCTTTCTTACTCATACATCATATTTAAGATTTTTCTAAAGACTTGTGTGCTCAGCTAAGGTATCATCATCATCATGATATTAAGATATTATAATATGCAGATCTGCTAAGGATGATATTAGTTTATTTTATTATAATAATTTCCTCCAGCTCTCTCGCTCGCTCTGACGAAATCAACAACTTAAAACTGTGAACCTTTATGGTAATGAATGAACATTATAATAATTATTAATCCTTTCAGGTGGTGGTTCAGTTCAGCAGACAGACTCAGACGTTTTTACATGGTGAACTTGTGTTGTTTGCCGATATACTTACTTCCCGAGAAGAATAATAAAAAATAAAATAATGGAGCATCATCACAAGCATTTCAAGGATAATTAAGTGCCTTAAAAGTCTTTTGGATAGAAAGGATTTCTTAGGGGAAACTCCCCTCGTCAGCGTCTCCACATTCTTTACACTTTATGCAGAAGCTGGTAAGTAAGTAAGTGCATGGGAACAAATTTGCATGATTTTGGAATAAAGGTAAAAAAAAAGAAAGAATTCGTTGGTTGGATGGTCATGAGGTATCAGTCATTCACAAAGGTGCACGCGGGGCTGACATTTTTTTCTCTTGGAGTTTTGACCACAAGAGATAGTTCTTTTTCTGTGTGAACTTTTTGGAAGTTGTACACTTTTTTTTAAAAAAATTTTAAAATGGTTTACGGGTTTCAGTTTCCGGAAACCCCGACTGATCATCATCACAAGATGCCTGAAACTAACGTCGTTCGTTCGAGTTCCAGAGGGGATAGGAAAGGGTGTATGACCAGTGGAATGTGTTGTATTCGGACCACCCTGGTGTCCTTCAACTTGGGCACGGGCGTAAGTGAAGAGTTGTCGTGTCGAATTTAATGAGTGCTATATAAGTAATTGGATTGTATATATACTTTTTGATATTTATATAGCTTGCAGGCGTTTGCTTGGCGGCTATTGGCTTGATGCTCTTTTTGTCAAGTTCCAATAATGGAAGCATCACCGGAGTTGAAATTTTGGACCAATTAACACAGGCAAATCAGCTTCCAAATACTGGCGAATTTAGAGGATTCAGCATTCTCTGCATGATCCTGGGCGGATTGATCGGGTGCATCAGTTTTGTGGGATGTTTTGGAGCTTGTATTAATTCACGATGCCTGCTTATGACTGTGAGAGGCCATTGCCATACCACCACGTTCATGTGTTTATTATTATTAGTCATTGATTAACAATGTTTTGGTGTTGATATTCGTTTTCATACTTTTTTTTACAGTATTTATTATCGGTTATCATTATCGTGATGCTTCAGCTATTCATTTCTGTATTTGCAATCATTTATCGACAACCAGTGAGCAACTCTATTCGCGACGAGCTTCTCCTTACCCTCACAAAAGATTCGCAATCTAATAATGTCACTATGAAGACGTGGGATACGGTTCATGAGCGGGTGAGCACTAATGGATGGTTCAGTGTACACAACCTGGCTGTCAAAATTCAAATTAAATTTGTAAAATTAATTGACTCTCTAATTGTCTTTTCTACCAGTTTGGATGCTGTGGTGTGGATGGTTTCTCAGATTGGTTTCACTCTGGAGAGCGAATTGTTCCTGACTCCTGTTGCCTTGAAATTCAGCCAGGTATTTTTAATTTGGAAAATCTCATGTCTGGATTGTTAGCAAGACTAGCGATGTTATTTATACCTGCTTATTTCAAAAAAATATTAGGCTGTGGTCGAGTATTGGACCCAATCCAGTGGCAAAAGAAAGGCTGCCTTGCCCAAATTCAATTTTTTATTCTGGAAAAGCTTCACCTTTTCGCTTTTGCAATTGTTGGGATTGTGTTTTTGCAAGTAAGAAATCAACGACAAATTAAAATATTCTGAATTCTGAATAATATCCTTATACCTTTCTATTTATTTCTTTATAAGTATTTTTTTTTTTGCAATTTCAGTTGTACGGGATTATAGCATCTACCCTTCTTTTCTATCACATCCGAGCCCCCAAAAGTCCCAAGGCGTACAAAGCTTATCGCTACGAAAGAGCAAAGATGTGATTCGCCTAAAAAGTCGCACTTCTCGTTTCGTTATATATTTAATATATCTTTCCTCCTTTTATGCCTATCGCTATGGCACCAGGCACACCCACCCATACGGCACGGCAAGTAACGAAATGACTGACGCAAGATGTAGTTCAACTTCAACCATCATCATTCATTGGTATAGAGCTTGAATTCATTTAGCGTTCAACAAGAAAGTGGAACTTGCCTACCAAAAAAAATCTACCTCTTTGTTAGCTAACCATTATTATATTGTAACTTGCTACTACTGCCTGTTGAAGCCAAAGAATACACACACACCAGTGTGTACTGCTGCACAAACTGTTAATCGACCGTTGATTCTTTGAATAAGTGTCTTCAACCCACTACATATGTGTATCCTATTTCTATCTCACTGTGCAGATTACTACTACTACGCATGCATCAAACAAAAGCAGCGACTTCGCAACACGTACTTTATTTATATACTACCTAAACTACTACCAACTACTACTACTATACCAGTGTAACACTACGTAATCCTTATTTAGCCTATGCAGTTACACATACTACGTGTGTGTAGCTAACGTTTTCCGCGTCATTATTGATTCGCGTATTATTATTATTATTATTATTATTTAAGATCGATAAGTAGTGTACGTATTCGACGCGGTAGACCAAAACTTAATTATTATTACAAATTACATAAATACCCTGTCTTCGCAGTTGGGTATTTAATGTCAAACTCAAGAAAAATCTCTCCCGCTACTTTTTCCTCGGCCTGATTACCGACGATTGAGGAGTAACTAACTGATGCTGAAGCTTCTGCGTGTTCAAGAAAGACTATTGTGTCTGATGATGAGCCAAAATGATCTATGAAATTAACCACAAGAGACACACGAGAGAATCTCGAAAGCACAAAAGCAGCTTTTGTTGTTTTTTTTTTGCTTTATATACAATTTAATAATTAAAGGAAAAATATAATAAAAAGTACTCATTTTCATTCTCAGATATTCTGTGCCAAGATTATGAGGTCTGATGGTCAGCATTTTCAAAAAGTGTGCTACAACACTACTCTCGGCAGTATACTTGTATCTAATATTTTTGTGCAGCTTGTGTATTAGCATTTATTCTTGTGTAATTAGCAATTTACTATTGTTTATAGTTGTAAGTGGAGTGGACTAGTGCGTACATGTTGATGCTACTGCATGCTACTAGTATTGTTAAGGTTGTTGTTAGAGTCGTTGCACGATGACGACGACTTCTTTTTTGCTTGACAAAATTGTATTCCGCTTTTCGTTCAAAGGTGAATCAAGATGAATATAGTTCCTTGTTATAATTATAATTATGTTGCAATACCATTCCAATATTAGGTGATAATATTTTTTTTTGTTAGACGTTCTGTGTCACCCAGGCTGAATGACTTACAAATCTTACGCATTAGCCTACAAGTCTGGTGCACGCAATGTGTTGTATTGAGTTTGTTGTTATTAAGCGTAATAAAAAGTGAGCTAAAAAATTTGAAGAAGATGATAATAGTGTTGCTGATGAAAATTGTCCTGTACTCGACGTACATCATACATCATAAACCAGTCCATAAGCAGGATGTAAAAAAGATTTAATTGATTGGAAATCAGAAATGCCAATCTTCCATTCTTGTCAAACAACTAGCCATGCACTGCAAACTCTTATAGGCACTGCCACTCATTCTTAGCATCTCATAAATTATATTCCACCAGCGCAAAGTGGCGACAGAGGAAGCCTGTGAAAGTCATCTCAGACATGAAAGTGATAGACTCGAACTTGATATGCGTACGTGCTTCAGTTAACGCAGACTGCGAACGTTTTGAGGCATTACCGTTACCGTGTTGCCACAAGTGCAAGTTTATCGAGAACTCAAACTAATATATATTTTGCATTATGATTATCTAACACTTTGAATATCATTGTCAAATAATGAATAACTTTTTTGTGGAATGCAGGAAGTCAGCGAGCCTCCTGTCTGCATTTTGCCAGTGAATTATTTCTGCACGTGCCCACCTTAATTTTAAAATTTGCGTGTATACCTACATTAATATACAGCATGCATGCATTTCTAGGAAATGGCATTTCCTAAATTTTGTAATGACCAAGATTCCACCACGTATTTTTAGTAAGCAGCAGCAGTTTCATTCAACCCACGACTTTCCATCGGGCTCCAGCAGTCGACTCCAAATCCTCTCATTGTGTAATCATGGGAAACATTCAAACTTTTCCTCAAAACATTATGCTATAATCTTTAATCTGCCTACCTACATCCATTCATGGGTTGAATTAATATTAACCCATGCTTGTAAGATTTTTGCTGCTTTGCTCTCGGTATTTAAGAGAGGCATACTATAACGGCAGCTCAAATCTTTTGTATTTTATATGGGAGAAATGGAGGCGAAGCACCTCATAGACCATCTCATAAAAATATCTTGGACGATAATAATAATTATGGGATGGGAACACTGACTGATGATAGCACCAAAGCAATTGCAAAATTATTCAAAACACACGGTGTAGGTACACGTCATTGTACGCGTCATCACTTATATGAGCATAATATTAAAAAAGTGGATCGACGGTTCATAATATTATTCTAATCTAACCTAATACTCTCTGCTTCCACGCTTAAACAAAGTGGTGGTGGTGGTGGTGTTCACTTGCGTCGTCCGTCGTCGTGAAGCAACTCACAGCGTAGCAGATGCGTATCTCATCTCTCTGTCCCTTTTTAATCTCTCAAGTCGGCGGCGATGCGATTTAAGTCTCGTGTGTTAAATAGTAATAGTTACCTACCAATCCCGCAATACGTATTACGAAACATGACAAATGACAATTAAGGGGAATGAATATTTGGGTAGATCTTGAATAAGAATAGCGAGGTTGCTCCAAATTTAACGGCAACTGAAAAACTGGCTGGCTTGGTTGAGCGAGTTACTATATTTTATAGGAAAAAAATAAATAAAAATCGTGACAAAAATTATTGATTGTTACATATTATATATTCTGTGATGATGAACACATTTAACTCTGACCACCACTTCATTGCGACATTTAAAAAAAATGAACTGAAAAGCTTTCGAAGTTTCGAAGCAAAATGAAATTCACTTTATGTCGTACATATTTTATCATATATCTCATAAGTACTCTATCTCGCCTAAACAGTTATGCCATGCATCCTTAATTGTCCGATTATTACTATTAAATAAGCAAAAGTTGCATTTATTCGAACAATTTCAATAATAATCTATTCAGCCATTTAGCCTTATGCAAAATATTATGTCTACCTACACCGGCTACCATATAATTTGCAGGGTTTGATAAAAAGCAGCACAACACGGTGAAAAAAAAGTGGAAATTGCACTACATTAGCCATTTTTTTGCTATGCAAAGAAGCTGTTAGTTTAGCAGGCATATTATTATTTGTAGGAATAATCTTTGGTGACAAGCGAAAAAAAGTTGTCGTTTGACTGTGTTTTTCATGCGGATGTCTCTGCATAATATTAGATACAATGCTGTACTGTGCGCTACACCTGCTTAGCATACGTGATAGAGACCAGTGACATATCTAATTTGTATTTGTATATAAAAATACGGAATATAACACATGTTTTACGGAAGTACGACAATAAAAAATTTGAAAGTTCACTCCAACCTGCTTTTGCCACTTGCCACCCCTATCATCATCATCATCCAGTCTGATTACGCACATTATTTCCAAGCAGTTTTTACAAATAATGGAAAATTCTATAATTAATTAGAAATTGGATCGTTAGCCATGCGTCCAATAAAAGTGATGTGGAAACATGCTGTCATTTGAACACAACGAATTTTTTGGCAAGGGGCTTGGTGGAGCAAAATGTAGCAACGCTTAAGTCTCGTCAGCAGTCAGCCCTTCCTTCAATGATCCTAACGTGTGTTTTGTAACATCATATATATATTACATGTGCAATGCAACTATTGCAATTGTTTGACAAAGCGGAAAATCTGCGTAAGGGCCTCTTCCTTAAGTTAGGATTTCCCTTCCCTTAAAAAAAGGACGAGTAGTTAGTGCCTTTTTGGAAAAAAGGGGAAGCAAACCAACTGCTACGTTGGGATACTGATGTTGGACGACGAGGTGCACTTGTGCATAATATTGCACTCATAATAAAACGAATAATATTTCAGTGAGTGAGGAACAAATACATATATCATGAATATGAACTAAAAATACAAACCAAAATTGTATTATTTACAATAGCAAAAAATTCAGGTATATTTTAACGTCTTAATTACATCAAAAGGGACCATTTAGTTAAGGATTGTTGCAACACTTACGTACGTATTATTAATACATTGATACATGGATCAGCTAAAAAGCAATCGTAAATGCATTTAGTTAATCACTGCCCATTGGCCACTTTGAATGCCAGAGAATTGAGTGTGTTGCACATTATGATGAATGTGTTTATGATTGCGTATTATGTAGCAGTTGTACACTCTTCTTGGAAGTTGTTAAAACCTAGATTTTGCAGTTAACTTGCTAGTTCCTGTATGTTGCCTAAGAACACGACGTGCCCCAATAGACAGACTTGGGAGCTCAAAAAGTGTTCACTTGAAGGGTTAAGTGTGTTATCCTGTCGAAAAATAAATGGTGTGAGCTACCCAATCCCTCTCTCTCTCTCGCTCTAACGTAGGTGCATCATGATCTTCAATATCAATATCATTAATTTGGGTAATTAGTAGCAGAACTAGCGTAATTAAATTGCAAAATGAATGCGGATAAGGGAGTTATTGCTCAATTTGTAAAACAGAGAGGAACAAGAGGGACGTGAGAGGAAGGGTGTTTTAGGAAACTAACCTCGGACACCCAGGAACCAATCCATTGACAATTTAATACTTTTTGTTTTTTGAAACATTTTCCTTTTGCACCTCTTTTCCCTTTTTGCCTAAATCGCACGTACGACGATATTTTTATTGCAAACTTTCTCGCCATTTTGCATGACGCATGCTAAAGAAAAGTTGTTCCCCTTCGAGTAAACAACTCAAAATAGCCTTTTACATCGTCTGATTTATTTCATCGTTGGTCACGAGGACCTTTGAAAGTTTTTTATAATGAGTTATCCCTTCCCTATTGCCTACCTGGTTGCATAGGTGTACTTTTAAAGGGCTTACTACGAGTGACTACGTAATCAATGGATAAAACTACAAAGGAAAAAAATAATATTTATTGGGAAGCACTCGCACTCAGGTTTTGTTTTTGTTGAATGAAGTGTGCATTTCGAATTAGTTTCGAGTTTTTAACATTAAAAACCCATTATGCTTACCTTGCATCCCATCATATAAAACACATTTTTAACTCACTCAGTGTAATCAATCTTGCAGTAATATTATGGGGTTTAATACAAAAGTTCTCGTGAAACGAGAGCCACGACGACGACAACACCACGCACTCCATGTTATACATACTTGTTACTACCTCACAAGACGTATACGGACGGATTACCAGATTAGCACGACTACGGACCTGTATTATCGGCCTTCATAGCTCACAGTCAGATTACATTTTTAGCATTCCATTACGTCAGTTCCATTACGTAATTTAGCATGCGTTTTGGTAATTATACACAACCAGGGGCAATCAGTCATATTATTGCTTGATATTATTATTTATTGCAGTAAAAGTGATAGTCTGTAAAAAATCTCACACCCTCTGTCTGACTGAACTAATTGGGGATAGTGGATAAATGTTATTAAGACTATTAAGAAAGGTGTGCTTTTGCATTAGCTATACAAAATCATACAAACAGCTATCTATACATAAAATAAAATACCTACCATATTATATATATGATCATGATCTGCATGGTGGTGGTGATTCATCGGATCCATGAGTTAATAATAATAAATAGAACTGGTAATATATTATGTATGAGTAACAGCATGGTGATACACGCGGTATTTTACACAATGATCACATTTCATTCATGATGTTTAATTGACTTTAAAGAAAATAGAACCTGCCACGTACGTCAATAACTAATATATGTTTTTTATCTTATCGTCATATTTAGCCGCACAAACAACATGTGATTAAGGTTACTTATTACTCACTTTTTGTAATCTTCTATCTCTGCTGCTGTGAAACAGACGAAAAATATGGATTGCGTTTCAATCGCAGGTTTTTTTGCGAGTGCGTTTCAATCACATCACACATTTTCAGTGAGAGTCAATAATAAAAAGATTTTGGAATCCCTTCACTTCACATCTTGTAGACTAAAGACACACACGTCACGTCCCTTTTTACAGAACTGGACGACGACCACTACTACCATTCATTACTATTATTATTGTTGTTTATTATCAAGAAGCGGAAACTAATAACTAATTTTATTGGCATGAGTCGCAATATCTTTTTTTCCTTATTTCAACTCCACTTATATTGGATATAGTTCAGTCGGCTACTAATATCATAAAAGTTATTAATCAGCGTAAAAAAAGGAAATACACGAGAGAAGTGTGTATTAATTAAATGAACGTATATCTTGTATCAACTATATATAATAATTGCCAGAGGAGAGGTGGAAAAAAGATGAAAGCATGGTTCAGTGATTTTAAGGGTTTTAATCATATACAACAGCAAACGTTGAGAACGTACTTATATATAAAGTCAACAGAGCAGGTGTAAATGAAAAGGATCCTTTGAGTCATGCAAAAAAAACGAACAGCCACGATTTAGCGTCCATTTTTGCAAAAGGCCTTTTTTTTGCATGACTCCATTGCATTGGATGTCCGGAAAAGATTTGTATCACAGAGGCTGCACCACCACACCACACTGACACTTGCTGTATGGTTATGTAACTTAAAGGTCATTAAAATGCACACATTTAAATGTTCTAGATGTTCAACTGATCACATCAACCAATACGTTTTGTTTTTCGTTGTACTATTTTCCCCATTTGATTGTAACTTCTTGCATGGGCATGAGTATGATGGGTACATTCATTCATTCATTCATTCATTTGCGAAAGAAGTTTTTATACCACCACCACGCGAGAGAAAAAAAAGAGAGGAAAACTGATGGATAGGTGCGTCAACCGTCATGTATACCACCACCTGACAGGTATATTTATTATCCGTTTCAAAAACGGAAATAAAAAAAAAACTTTTTTTTGTGGATGGCGTAATCATAGCCATACTCTGAATAAACAATGGATTACGACTGATAAAAAAAATGAAAAGTTGGACATCTCTCCCATTTGCATCACATTACGCATTCCTTATATCCCTAAAATCACTGTAATTATGGAGAAATCTATGAAGGAATTCAAAATTCTGTACAAACCAATTAATCACAGAATTGACCGGTACGTTATCACAATATGGAAATCACAAACAAGAGGGGATGGATGTGTCTACCTGTGTTGTTGGGTGAGTTGAGTTGGCAGAGGGGAAGGGGGAAAAACTTGATATACTATCTCAAAAATAAATATTTCAATTTCAAAAATTTTCATCCATTAGTTGCTCATACACCTAGCAATTCCCTCTTTCATGAAGGGACTTACACAGGCATGTAATTGAAGTGGATTAGGTATGATGACGCATAATAATAATCCGTTTTGGTTGGTCCTTTCAAAAAAGGATGGCAATTAATTAGGAGAAAATCAATTGTTATCTCCCTTTTATTACATGAGATGCGTAACAATGCGGGGCTCCGCGTATGTCTGATTAATGCGCATTCTGTATGAATCACACGGTAGTATTGACATGCCAGATAACGAGAATAATATGTGCATAATATCATATTATCATTCAAACATTTTGCTAAAGATTTGTGAGTGTTCGCAGTTCACGCTGTTCACCGCATAACATTTTGAAAATGGGATTTTTTCAAGTGTACGAGTAGTATGCAATTGAACTGAACCACTTGCCTAAACATTCACTCACCACCGCACCACCACCACAGACAGAGAGAGGTTAACTGCGAGAAGGAGAAAAAAGAAGTAAAACGTCTTCTCTTCTGGGACTTTTTGATTGTTGACCTAGTGCTGTTGTGTGGCAGCATAACAGTAGTGTGTGTACACAATAGAGTACAAGTGCAAGTACAAACTTCTTCTCCACGCGTAATAATCGTCGCAAAACTGGTAAAAATGTGCTGAACACCATAGAATCCCTATGGGGATATGATATGATCATCATCATCATCATCATCATCACCGAACCAAATATTGAAAACTGTCAGAAGCTCATATATAGTAATACTGACAGGGAAAAGGAAACTCTTTTGGCCTTTGTACCAACAACCAACTAGGTAACTTGGTGGTTGTTGGTGTCGTCACAGACTTGCTTTTCATTATGTTTTTAAGGTACCGCTTGCCAGGTGCAAATCCTGGGGATGGTTCATTGCTAATAATGCATCATGGTGCACACAAAAAGAGGTAACACGAAATTGATGCAATATTGTTTCCTCAAGGGCTAGTTTCGATATGCATTTATCGAACGTTAGAAATACGAGGAAAATGTTCTGGTGATGAGGTAGTATATTTTCAAGGATATTCGATAACTTCAAGCAAAGAGCACTTCCGTTTGTACAAGAGATCATGCTTTTTTCTAGCAAAAAAGTGAGTCAACTTTTGGAGTACAGAGTACAGGAGGAGGTAGTAGGTTTGTGGTGTAGTGAGAAAGAAGGATGTCTGACAATGATGATGATATGAGATGATGTTCTCTACTACCACCAAAAACTACCTTGCATCACCACGGTCAAGAACCTTGTAAAGGTGAAATCAGACAGTTGAAACAAGAGAAATATCGAAAAAAAATAAGAATGTTCCTACGAGAGTTTTTTAAAAGTATTCGCATGATGATGATATCCATAGGTAACTTTTATCGTGTCAGTTTTTCAGAATAGAAACGATTTTAATATTACAAATTTAGCTTATTAGTCTTGAATTGAGAAGTATGCAATAATAATACAATTCAGAAAATGAGGAAATATCCTTTTCAGTTGTGGTCTTTCTCCAAAAATATGATGATGATGGGACAAGATGAGCTAATAAAAAGTGGTGGTTGTTATAATTAGCATACTATTATCACAAAATCCTTTTAAAATGCCAATAATTTTATTATGCTTTTTACGGATTTCCCAGTATTTCCCCTTTTGTTGACTTCATTATTTATGATTTTTTGTAAATTTGAAAATTTGAACAGGTGGAACAGTTGAAATAAGTACCTCACGACGACGATGCCAGCATAGGCATGCATTTTTTTATAATATTTGGCGTTGGCAGGGGATATGCAAAAGAAAAGTGAAAGTGGTCATGCGGGTCGTCTGCTCTTGTTCAAAAAGTAGGTACTATTTACCTAGGTATCCGCATTTATTTGCTCAAAATTACCAAGGTGAGATAACTCGTAGTGTATTTTGGTAATTTGGTCATTGTCTCGAAATTGCTTTCCTTTTTATTATTAAATTAGAGCTACCATATTCCCAGAATTTGGAAGTGTTTACAGAGAAAAACTGTTCACGCCAGCCAGACTCAAACCGTTGCGGAAATTGTAGCACATAGAGGATTTACGCATGTTGTAACACAAAACTGCAGAGAAAAAGGCTTATAAAAAGCTGCATTATATTGCATCACCCAAATACACACATGTCATTAAAAGAAGTTTAGCTCGTAATCTACCTCATGATCACAGTCATGTATTCCCCATTTTTTGATTCCATTAAAATCTCGTTTAGTGGTGGGTGCCTTAATCCAAGGAAAAAAAGTCTCGGAGTAGTTATTCAAATTATTACGTAACTTTTTTTTGTGCAAAAAAAAGTAAAGCTTATCATTTAGCCTACTTTTTCCCGTTGTTTGCTGCACTTCGTGTGCATTTTATCAACAAAAAGGAGTGCAATGGAAAAAAATGCAATTTTGAGAAAAGTAGCAGTGGCCATTTGTCTGCTCCACTTTTTTCTACTTGGTCATCTGCAAAAATCACCCAAAGCCTTTCAATAATCCAAAGAATTTTTTCTTCTTCTATTCTTGGCATTATTTCCCCCCAAAACATATTGTGAGTGAGTTATGCCAAGTCACAACAAAAAGGAGAAATACTTTCTAACACTTATTAACACATGAATACAAATGAATGATATAAAGCACATCAGGAGCGAGTGTGTTCAATAGGATTACTATTTCCCAACAACGCGTCTTATGCAAAAACCTTGCAATTTTGTTTTGATTTGGAATATAATCAGCAAAAAACGTTGTTGCAGAGATTTGTGGAATTTTTCAAGGAAGACGGGGAAAAAGTCGAAGATTTCTCGGCCTCAAGTTAGGTTTCTGTATAATAATATGTAAAGACGATACCTTGCTTTGTAGCTAGAATAGTGAGATTCATTCATCATTCATATATCTCACACCATAACAACGGCCATACAGTTGCCATACGACTATCATGCATTATAGACATATATTAAACTCATTATTCGCTCAACAATTGCTACACACAACTTTTTGTGCTACCAACAAAGTAAAAAATGCACACAAGTTCACATATGTATCATGTAGTAGGGTTAGCAAATTGTGGTTTGGGTAAAGTTGGGAATAATTATGTTATAAAGTTTTGTTTCTTCTCCGTACTTGTACCTTCCCATGTAACAATTTGTAATAGGGTAAATTTCTTGCATGTACTACAAACAAATTTTACTATCTGCTTGCCAGAAAACAAACATTTTGAATCATAGATTCTCATTTATTTTGTAGTCTGTTCTCAATAAACCAAAAGACTAAAACACGTTCGTATTATTTATTTATTTATATAACCTTTTGGAGTGCTAAACATGGTTGGGCTAGTGCATTTTCAGCAGGTAGATCATATTATGAGGATATTTAATTTCAAGGAAAGCTATCCGCTCTCGTGTGGCCAGGAATTAAAATTTTACGAGAACTCGCTCAGGATTCCGCAGGTACTTACTTGTATTGACCAAGACGGTAGTTCAGAGAAATGGAAAACCTTTGCAGTACCCACACTTCTGACTGCCACACACAACAACACTTTACACACATCCTTTTTACATGGTAAAGTGGTGTGAGTGCACCTTTTTTTATTTAAGTCTATGTTGATATATTGAGCAAATAAACAAACAACTCTGGTGAATGCGTGCAGCAGCAGGCCAGGCAGGCCCAACAAAATGCATACCTGTTTAGACGAATTCCGAGATACTTTCATTGTTACTACTTGTTTAAAAATTGCACTGTAACTATTAGCAAGAGTACACATGAGCTATTTGTATTACTGTCAGTGGGTACTTTGAACAACTCATGCGCATTTTTGTGAGCAAAGGGGTACGTTTCGTGAGCAAAGAAGAAAACTTTTTTTTTCTTGACGAAAACGGAACGTCATGACTGAAATTATCATGAATGATTGCTCCTTTTGGCTGTAAGAAAGATGTGCTCTGCTGTGGCATAATATAATGTGAAATCTTTCATTATATAATTTTGTGTGTAGGTATAAAGGCAGGTGAGAGATGCAGTTATCATGATGATGTATTGCTGTAATGACAACCAAAATGGATGAGAATATGACTATGATTGCTAAAATACCTTTTGTTGCCGATTAGTCCCTGTTGTAGGGAATGAATGCATTGCGTAAAGATATTTTGCTAGTTTTCCCCACCACGTGGGTCACCATAAAAATGCTTAAATAGAGTAGACTCTAGCTGGACTTTTCAGTTAGTCTCAGACCTCCGCCCGTCAGACATATACAGCGAGAGAGATTTGTCGATTTGTGAGAATTTTTTAAAAAGCACATCTTCTGAGCAGATAGGATACGATCCAGTTTTGAGATTTATGGAGTTGGTGGAGCAGACACGGAGTGAGACGTATTACCGCATTAGTGAGCTTTAGTACTACTGTATAAGCTGCTGCTATATAGGTATAATTGTGCTCTTACAGTTTGAAAACTGTGTGAACAGCCTTGAGATTCTGAATCAGTTGATTAGGAAACAAGGCACGGAGCGGAAGTTTGTAGAAAAAATCCTTGGAGTAAAGATTTTTGATCTTGAGGGCTGCTCTTCTACATGCTCGACGATTTCGGATTCGTGTTCAGTTCAAAGTGAAATCATTTATTTGTGCACTTGTGTGTGGAAACTAGTCAGCTTCCTTACGCTTCTCTTAAATTGCCCAACGTGAAGAATCATTCACCGGTCAAGAAAAAAGTTTTTTTTTACTGAAGGTAACATCATATTATTACCATTTATTCAAACCCCCAAAAACTCTCCTATGCTCTGGAAGGATGTTCGCAAGCACATTTTCCCCAATTTAAGCCACATTTGAAAATTTACCCTAGTCATTCCATAGCGGCTTTTGTTGTATTTTTTTAAAAGAATAATCATTGCCAGACTTGCACGCGCAGATTTCATTGTTTTTTCCCCTCTGTCATATTAAACACGTTGTTGTTGCATGAATCATGTGCGTTTTCCATTGCACACACACACTCTCATAACATGTCATCTCCACCATGCAAAATTTAGATTCAAACTTGCACACATGGCCACACCAACCCAGCAAAGTTTCCTATTTTTTTCTATTTAGACAAAGATTGTGTATAGGTATAAATAAATATATGTATGTATACAATGATTAGTCAGTTATACTTGGAGTGACTTGAGTAGCCCAACCAATACGTATGATATGCATAATATATGATGTAGAGAATTGCAAAAATTGGCAGCCCATGTCAGGTAGGATCTTTTATTGCAGAGAGCTCCTACCGCATTGCCTTTTTTTTCTTATTGAGTTGGTGTTTTACTCACTCACACGTCTACGAAAAAAAAGACATGTGCTCTTACAGGAGGGGAATACCTAGGCATGGCAAGGGAGCTTGTGCACAAAGAGGATTACCCTGTGTGAATATCTTTGATAATAATGTGGCTTCGACGAGAGGTTGCTTTTCTGCACAGCCACAACAGGAGCACCCTTATTAAACACTAACCATCATCATCGTTGGTGCGCTGCTGCTGCTGCTGCTCTTATCAATCCAGAATAAAACTTTTACTTTTGCATCCTTTACGATTCATATGTGATATAGGTATAAAATTTGCAACGTGGGCTATTGTCTGTGTGTTATTGTGCATACACTTGTGCTCGTAGTAGTGGTGGCGGTGGTGGGGCATGCATGCATCAACAGTAAGCAACAAAGTGCACACGCTGCCGTAGTAGTAAGTTCGTAAGGGTTAGATCGAAACGGTTAGTTTTCTTCCTTTAACCTCAAGCAGTTGGTCATCAGTCCATTTCAGTCTGTCGAGGTGAGCAGAGAGTTCAAGATCCTAATTGTTTTTGTGTTTTCTAGTAAATTTTTATTGTAGTTTTCAAGAGGTGAGGCCTATGAGCAAAAGTTTGCATAAAAATATATATATATATCTACTTTTGATACATGTATTTTGCACCGCGTCGTCGAGTTACACCAGAGAGTATAAAATAATATTATACCTAGTGTTTTGATTTGTGCTTTTAAAAAATTATAGTTTGTATCCTCAATTTGCAAAATTTAGGATTCCATTTAAAAGAGAGAAATATAATTGAGTGGAGTTTTTCAAATATACGTATATATAATATAGTATAATAGTCTGTAGCCGTTTTCCAGTTTGTAGGAATTTTGCAGCAGCATTTTCTTTAAAAAAAATCAGTGTAAACATTCCATTCCCATTTTGACCAATTTTGACCCAATCGGAATTTTTGGATATTTCAGTGTTGATCCTGATTGGATTTTAGATTTTGGATTTTCTGGAATTTTAACCTCAATCGATAATATATCAGGTAAGTTGTGCGCTACAATAATGTATTGCTATGTAATATTATGAGTATATTGTGAATTGTTTTGTCAACGAAACAAAATGTGGGATTCATACAAGTCACTCTTCGTCCGAACTATTCGTAATACGTTTATCTCAAAATGAGCTGCTGAACACAGGTGAACAAGTTTTAAAAACAAGATAAATCATATTTATTGACTCGTCATCATTATCAACAAAAGTGAGTGAAGTCTACACAAATCTCAAGTTTCCTTTTAGATTTCATTCCTCTGCTGAATGAAAGTAAAATAGCAATTACATCTCAATTAGCAAGATCCTCACGGCTTCATTTTTTTAACCGATTTCGCCACCCTAGCCCACAATACCAGTTGTTTTTTCAAGGTACACGCCGTCCCGTCCCTTGTGTAAGCTCATTAGTATTAGGCCTATGTAATATTCTAAGGAGAAACAAGTTAAATACCATAAAGTATATATATCAAAAAAAAAAAACGAAACGAGAATAAATACACCTTCTCACTTTTTTTATTACTTCACCGAAAGGAAAAGTGAGAAAACCGGTAGCCAAGATCAGTTACTCTCTTGTCTCTTTTAATATATGTATTACTAGGCCATGAAACTAGTGAACCACTGTCTAATATATCACCACCACCACCACCTCCCCTCCTCTCCTCTTACGTTTTCTCTGTTGTAATCCACCAGCAGCAGCCTTATTTGCACCCAGAAGATCTAATCTTTGAGGGAACAGTGAGTTTTACAGCAGCGCAGAGCAATCATAAGTGTGTATAGACAGAATCCCAAAAACCAAGATCATTCATTGAGAAAAGAGAAGCTCATTTTTCAACCATAGATTTTTATTCAATAAACTAGTAGAATTACGAGTCAAAAGCCAAGAAACCATTGAAAACGAAATGGTAAAGAAAGATTGGAGTAAATTTTTTTTAAAGAAAAAAAAACTAGTTACGTTACTATACGATACGGCGTCGTTCGTTCCCTCTCTCACATCATCACTCACACATCAAGTTTTTGCATCTATAAGGGCAGTAGTACACTTACACATTACTACTACTACTACTACTACTACTAGGGATATTATTATTATATTATGTGCTTTTTAGCAGAACGACCTTTTCTCTCTGGTTAAAAAAAATCAGAGACGGCGTTTGTAGAAGGGCTCGAGGAGATTATTATTACATGATGAATAAAATCTCAACTTGCAAAGCCATTAGGTTAACTAACTAGATAACTATGAAATTCATAACAAATAGGAGTACGACGTACTCAGAGCAGCACTATTGAGAAGGAATGATAGAAGAGTGCAGTAAACTTGCCCTCAGCCCTACAGAGTGAGAGAGAGAGAGAGAAAAAAAATATGATTTTGATGGGGTGCACCATTTGCTCGTGCACTTTTCAAAAAAGCTCTAGCTCTGTGTGTATGTGATATGTATTCTGATTTTTTTGCAATCCGCATCTCTCTTTCCAACTACCTATTCGAACAAAGCGTACAAGCATGTTTGTTGTAAAATTTGCGAGGCAATTAGGTACTTACTTAATAAGTGTGTAATGAAAGTGATAGTAGTAGTATAGTAGATGTGGAAAAAGTAGTAAAATATTATTGAAATGTATGAGTTGTTGGTTGGTTTTGTTGCAGCAGTCGCAGGAATATACACTTTGGTTGGCTAACCTTTTTTTTTTTTTTTTTTTTTTAAAAAGACACAATGTAGTTTGTATAATTCATCTCGTCGAACGCCACCGACCACCGTCGTCTACAAGGTTGTCAGAGAGGGGAAAAAATGAGAAATGTTTATTTTTTTAAAAGTTGGTTTCCTTGTTTCATACATTTCAAAATGTCAAAAAAAATCAAGTTTCCTCCAAATAGTACGTACGTACGACTGGGATGATTACGGCGATGACGGGGATATGGTTATGTATGATTACTTAAATGGGGATGTGAGGATAGGGATAGATCTTTACTGTATACCTAGTAGTCTCATAGTCTCATTCATTCATCCTCTATATTTTTTGGGGAAAATTCATTCTCTTTTTGGTAAAAAGATGTTTTTGGGGGATCGGATGGGTGCAACTTCAAAGCAGCGGTTATCATCGCCGACCATAATAAGAAACTGAGAGCGCTGTACACAAGACGTTTTTTGGATGGTTGGAGTAGTGCAAAGGGAAAAAGGGATAATAATGGCAATGTGGTTTACTGATTAATAATGAATCCAATGAACTCGCAAAAAGATAGATATGGTGTAGATTTGAGACCGTCATTGTTTAGAGCATTGTTATTATGCGCCATCAAGATAAAGACAAATTGTTACGATAAGTTCCCATCTGGGATGGGATGATGTTGAATGGTTGTACTACTACACTAAACTTAAACACTACTTTTTTTGTTGCCAGTTATCTCGATCATTGCACTTTTGCTTTTCTTTGACAAAACTTCTGTCGATAGCTGACAAGGCCTGAGACAAGATATTTGATACTGACCTTTAAAAAATTTTTTGTGTGTTGTTTTGCCGAGTTATGAATGAGTGGGCAAACAAAATCAGAATGAATTTTTCTGTATTATTATATTATATTATATTATTGTATTCCATTCTGATTGATTACATCCTCTTAATGCACCGGTCAACCGCAGCTTTCGAAAAGTGCATTTCATCACATCACATCACCTTTCTTTCATACGAGACAAGAAGCATGTGTGTGTGTGTAATTTTTCAATCTTGCTCATTTCTCTTTTTGTTTTCTAGTCACATAGACAATTTGCGGTTTTACGAAAACAAATCTGCCAAAAAAATACATATATAATTTTTTTGGGTTAAGTTTACCTCCAAAGTAAGAGCACACAGAAGCCATTATTATTATCATAAGCTTTTGCAAAAAAATAAAAAAAATAAAAAAAGTAGTCTTCAAAAGAATATGAGTCGTTTCTCTGCTCACGTCATATATAACACAAGTTATAGTAAGTGTGTATACGACAAAGGAAAATCTACAAAAGCAGGCAATGATAATTGTAGACATTGTTAGAGGTGATATGTGCTATTAAAATTGAATTATGCAATCCCTCTCGTAATCGCAACACTTGATCACGCCAACAACTCAAGAGTCACAAAGAGTACACACGCTTTTGCATATACTCGTCGGCCATACTGCACACATCATTTTTTCCCCTCCATTCTTCTTCTTCTTCTTCTTCTTCTTCTTCAATAACGAACCATATTATTGTTGTTGGTTTATTTACATAGCGTTTTAGCCAGGTAAACATGCATAGGGTTTTAAAATTGTGTGACCGTAGCCCGAACCACTCTCATGTCACAAAATGTAGAAGAAAAAATGTGCATTTTCTCAAACAAAAATCCTCTTTTGTCATACACTTGTGTGTGTGGAGAGGGTGACAGGTGGATCATTATTTTTTGTTCTTCATTTTTTAAAACATAAAACCATCCATATTGTTGGCCTGCGTATATATGGTTTTTATTGTAGCTGAGCACATTTTACACGAATCACGTATACGAATGAGACGCATCAAGTGTACCAAGTAATTAGTGAAGAGTACACCTGTGCGATGATGATGATGGTGTACAAGGGGCATGAGATATTGTGACTACGCACATATCACCACGACCAATGCATTATACGCTTGTGTGTGTGCCATACTCGTCGTAGTCGTCGTCGTCGTCTGCTAATTCAACTTGAACGACACATCTCACCTTTCCTTTTCTTCTATGTAAATGTGCGTAACTAACGGTGAAAAAAAAATTGTTTGTAGCGAAACATTACGTACTTATTTGCCATTTGCGGCTATATATTGTACAACCACCACCACCCCCAACGCGCAGTCATGGGGGCACCTGCGGACACTGCTATTTATCATGTGAACTTATTGCAATAATAATAATAAGTATATGACGCTCATCAAACCTGTAACCCTCGTATCGTTTATTAGGGATGACCAACTGAATCAATGAGGGAATCGACGAAAAAAAAATATATATATATACGTTTTTTGTCTATATTATATATGATGATGTGTATATTGCACCTTGTTGTACCCTTCTAGAGTTCCCTAGTGGCACGTAGAAGTAGAAAAAAAATTGTGATGTTGGGATGATTACTGTGAAAAAAAGATTCGCCCTTTTTATGTAATCATTTTTGAAGACGTGTACTCACCGTATAATAATGTTATTAGCAGCGGTCTATTATCCCTTTTAGTACACTCGAGAAGTAGACTGCGTTTGTACACTCGTAATAATAATAACTATTCCAATGTTATATAATATTTAGTTCACCTTTTTTCGCTTGGTGCATTATAATAATCTGGTATATCTGAATGGGGCTGCTGCGCTGAGTGCAAATGTGTGTGTGTTGTGGGTAAATGTGTCGTCTTGTTGAGCTGTTGAATAAATGCATAAAACATAAAGGATTATTGCACAAGAGTGCAGCAGCAGAGAAGAAGGAGTGAGAACAAGAAGGGCAGTTTTGAAAAGAGACCAGAAAAATAGTAGTTGATCACGTAGTGGCCGGATTTTTCTTGAGAAAAAAGTAGTTTTATTGAATCTTATTTATTGGCTCTGGAGGCGATCTGTCTCTCTGACAATGTGGATCAAGCGAAAAGTGGCACAAACAGAGGCACAATATAGCGAAATTGAAAGGGAAACGAGACTGTAAAACTAAATAGAGAGAAATAAGTACTGATGCCGATATAAACTGGGATGAATAGATATATGGTTATCACATTGTTATACGATATATATGCAAGCAGAAAATGGTGTGTATAGTTGAAAAATATTTTCATTTTTATTATTATTAATTATTATTGAATATTGCAAGGTTCGGTGGTGGTAATAAACATAGTATGTAGAAATCATTGTCGGTTAAAAAATGTCCTAAGCGCAACCTGGTCGTAGGTTTTAAGCTCGAGTGGTTTTAACAACAACACGGCAATATAATATGATGATGCAGTGAAGTAATTCTTCTGCAGGATAATACCTGATTGCCCAAACCACCGTATAAATATGGAGCCAATAATTAGTCAACTTTATTGACAACCCTGTACAATTTTGGATGGTGGCAATTGCACAAGAAGAAAAGCTCCCCGTCTTGAGTCGTTAAAAAAAGGGTTAAAGCTTGCAACAACTTTACTGCTCATTTTCACTTGAATAATGCATGAAAGAAAATGCGTTAATGCCAATAAAATGCATTCCACCACCACCACTCTTCTTGAAGGATATTTATGACTGGGGAAGATTTGCATAGATATTAGTTTTTCAATCAGTCCCGTTAGGCACTATTACTCGTTCGACATCATCGAGGCGAGGACTAAGTGCGTAAGCTGATTTGTAAAAGCTCGTCCTTGACGGGGGAAAACCGTGACAGTAAATCCGCCTTTTATTCCGTGTCCTCAAAATAGCCGTACCTCACATCCTTACCACCACCTGTCAATTTGGCCACATTTCTCAAACAATTACAAGCTCCCCGGAGGACCCAGTGAATCTTCAAAAGAGTTTTTGACAGTGAGATGCATGCATAGCATAGGCTAAACGTAATATAGCCATTTACATTTTTGTTGTTTACACTAAACACGGATTTGTCAAATGTGTGTTTGGTCTTCACGCTCAAATGTTTATAACTTGAGAAGCCCTTTGTCATTGGAAGAGTTTTTTTCTCGCTCAAGGCACTCTCAGCGTGTGCAGCACGGGGAAAACAATGATGGAATTGCGAAAAAAACAATTTTCGCCGAGACAACGCGCGACTCAAAACAATCAAAATATGTAAACTCGGCTCTCAGGCCCAGCCATCTTCCTTTTTGTTTGCATGCAGTTGATGATGCATTTGAGCAGCTTGTCTTTTGTGTCTTGTGTGTGCATTATGGGAGCTGCTATGCTGCCTAGCTTTTAGAGCTGTTGTGGCTGCATTCATTCAATTTTCTTATATTTGCTCATTTACTCCACACCTAATTATTCCCTTGCACCTTGTGTCAATCACGGAGATGAGGATGGTGATAGGCAATTGTCTTATGTAATCAGGGGGTGAATATATAGTCAAGCACAGCGTGCAAATAACCTTCAAGATTAGAAATTCAAAGTGAGCGAAATACACCAGAAGTAGTAGGCTTTCATCACCACCACCAGAGCCGCCGTACCTATCACCTTTTGAGAGTACCTAAAGAAAATAATATATATTTATGTTTGCTAGATATAATATTATGCGTCTAAAGAATATATCATTCCACTCAAGTGTACTTAACTTACTTACTTGCTTCAAGAACCAAATTACACACTCTCAGTTTCAATCAATCAGCCTGCAAGAATTATATATCGAAAAGTTCTATCTTTTTTGGTAACATATTAATCACAACATTTTAAAACTATATCTATCTTTTCAACAGAGCTACAACAATTTGCCATTTCCTGTAAAATACACACTAATATTATACATAATATCCGATCTGAGCGTATGTGTGTGTGTGTGTGTAGTTTTATTGAGTAGACATGACTTAGATTTTTGGCTTTGAATAATAAGGTTAATAAACCACTCTTTTATCTGCCCATTCAATCTCAAATTGCAATAAATTCTCCTTTTCTACTACTACCACCACCACCACCATTTGATTAGGTATATTTAGTCGGAATGCGTGAGAGGAGATAAAAAGGGTTAAATTTCAATGTTTTTAAGGTGCCCCCTTGATCAACCCCTACAGTCAGTTTAGTGTGGTATACCCCTAGAAGCCTATATTATTTTAAAGACTTTCCACTACTAAAATGATCAATTTAGTACATTTATCATTTATTCCGTATTACTGCATGTTTCTCCCCTAAAATACATTGATAGCCCCTGAAACCAAATATAAAAGCCTACAATGATTGAAATGGAGTACGTACACACACGTCTAAAATTTTAATACCTATTATTCTAGGTAGTAGATCAGCTACGTAGACAATCAACCAGTGTAAAACAATGATCATGTTCACTTTTCTATATGATATTATTATTACACGCTCGAAAAACCACAAAACATTTTTCTAGCAAGGAAAAAATACATGAAGGAGAGAAATGTTGATATGCAGTATCTGTATTACCTGTATTTTTCAAAGGATATATATCTAAAATATAATACATATGCTACCAGCATCACCACCGCGAGATGCCCATTACACCATAGATTTTCTGGCTGGTCATAAAAAGCAAAATGATTTCTTGAGATAGTAAAAAGCTAGAGCTGTAACGTTTGTTTGACTATTATTATTATTATATATATGTTACTACAAGTTAGCTCATACGGTATAAATAAAATATGAACTTATGTTACAATTAGCATTTGATGCAGCTTTTGATGTGGACTATATGAGGAGGGAAACAAAAGTTTTACAGCAGCGCAGCGTTATATATATATATATTTTTTCATTCTGATATCTAAAAAAGGGAACGAAGCGTGAAAGACTGAAAAATTTTCCTTTTTCAATTATTTCTTGCATTATATACGATTCCCTTCCATTGTTTAAAAAAATTCACTCTGATAGTCACAGTCTGCGTCTGTGTGTTTTGTTGATAGATGCAAATTTACAACTACTAAAACTTTCAATGGACATTTTGCACTGACCACCACACACACACACACACATGAACATTAAGCGATTATAATAACTATATTGTATGACTATATTGCATCTATTAGTTAAAAGCTTAGTTGTGATATGTCTATTCATAAAATACCACTTTGGTTTGCAAGAGCAAACTGCATTTCTGCGACGATTAGCCAGGGACTCGTTGCATAAAAGACGTCGTTTTTGTTGGATGCCGAAGAGGTTGTTATGTGGTATTCCGCGCATAATGGAGGCGTTAGCATAATGGCGTTGTTGCGTTCCTGTGACTAGCTAATATGTAACAATAATGGCGCAGCTTAGTATTACACGAAGCAATGAGCGGAAACATCCATAAATTTGTAAAAATATGAGCCTGTACGCACTCTACCTTTTCGAGGTTGAGTGATCTTTGAGGTAGACAGAGAGATACCAAAAGATTTTGAAGCCCATTACGCTATATCTTGATATATATATATATATATATATGTAGATTTTGGGCAGTGTATCAATTTGTTTGACCATTTTTGTACATGTTTATTATTATTATTGTTCTGTAAAAGCACGAGACAACAAGAGAGGTAGTGGTTAGGGATTTCCTACTTTATACCTCGATCTGATATTAATTAGGTAATAGAGCACGCTCCTCTGTGTTTAAAATAAAAAAGACAAGCCAAGAAGAAATTAGCGCTCTAAATAAATGTGTTTTTGTGGGACCACGCAATCTCTCGCGTATATCTTGACTGTGTGTCGTAAAGGGGATTTTTTGTTGCAATAGAGGCTTTGATGTAAAGAAAAAAAGTTATCTTGTAACCTGTGTGTTTTCGCATCAAACGTATTTTGGCTAATTAGTTTGCTCTCAGAGAAGGCTCAAGGTGTGTTGCTAAGGAAGAAACCTCTGTCAAAGTTTCTGAGGAAAAATAATAATAATCAATAATAATCATAAGCGTTGACAAGATAGAGAGATATTTTTTTTCGCATTAAAATCCCCGAGAGTGACTTATTGAATCCCGTATTTTCGTGACAGTGTGACATCATCATTTACTCCCACACCGGTTGAACAAAGAGGATTAATAAAAGTGTGTGTGTTGTTTATTTTTGCCGTCAACAGAATGAAGCCGTCAGTGGTAGCCATTGCCTTTGCTGTTGTCATTGCTCTAAGCAATGCCCTCCCAGTTCCAGAGGAATCATCTTCCACGACAGCCAAATCCGATGAGGATACTAAGACTCCATCCGTAAGTCAACTTGCTATCCTGTCACAGATCTACATTATTATATATTTCTTTTTATGAAAAAATAGTTTGATAGTGGAAATCAGGTGAACTTCTGGTTTCAAGTTTCAGTCAGAGAAAAAATGTAGCGCATGGCATTATTATTAAGAATGATATCATATCATATCTACACTTTGTCCCATTTACGTACGATAATATTGTCAACAGGCTATATAATTTTTGCAATCTTAACGAAATGACCGTGTTTCCTCATTCCTGGTTTTTTTTCGCTTTTCAATCCGAACAAAACGGGTGGGATTTATGTATTCAGTCAGATCATCATCATCATCAGCACAGCTATTGAATGTTGCCCTGACAATTCAAAAATTGAGTCATGCATTGAGTCCTATTTTGACTCCATTAAGGACACAAAACGTGCGCAGTTTTCTTTTTTTTATCGGTTCCCCACAACTTGTACCCCTAATGTTGTAATTGAAAAAAAACATATCCCATCCTTCATAACGATGTTCCGGCATGACACATAATAATAATAAGTACTAGCTTTAAGTCTCTTCTTGTAGCACGTACGTTACGTGTAACAACGGTCGTTCGTAGTAGCAGTAGTACGCTGAAACCAAGAGTACTTCCTCTCCTTTAAGCAAGCAAGCCACGTCAAACTTCCTGCTTCCTGAGCCCTAGATTTATGTTACCTGCTGACGTAATAAGAAAAACCATTTAATGGTTGCACACAAGAGGAGCGTTTTACTGATTAATTGCCAACCCAGCGGACAACTTAACTTGGTTGCGATTATTCCTTCTGATACAAAATACGAAGAAAAAAAACGCATGCCAACGTGATTTGATATACCCCTATTGTATGTGCTCACATGTTGATTACCCACTTAGGATTAGCACCATTTCTATATAATATTATATATGCATATCTATGTGTGACGCACAAAATAGTGCACCTGTGGCCAGGTAGGCACATACGATATGTAGGCTTAGGAGGCATGAGAGGAGTGTCATGTAACAGGATGCAACAGTTTTGAGCATTTTTTCTCGATAAAACGTATTATATCACTCAAAGAAGAAAAAAAAAGAGTTTACTTTCTTTGCATACAAAAAAAACGTCATGGCTGTGGCCTGCGTAACCAAATATAAAAATGCGTGATATTATTATTATACTTTTTTTTACAATGTCCCTATATGACTCACAATAGTAATTTTGTGTTATGTAGTTCACGACAGTCTTCTCATCAGGTCAGGTTAAATATATGCTATGGTTTGAATGGTGAGGCGTTTGCACTATTTTTACGCTGCTGTGAACAACAGTTAACCTTTAAACGTTACAATTTTTGAGGGTATATATGTTTTTTTTCGTGTTTTGCATTGTCTCAAGACACTAAAAAAAACTGCCTGTGCGGCGAATCTTTTTTCCTCTTTTGAAATCTCATCTCAAGAGCACTTTCGCCTTTTTTTCTCAAAAGATTTACCATCAAGCTATAAAATATAATAACTATTAAGATTTTGGAATGACTGATGGAAAGATTGAGATAGGGCAAACATTATGCTATGCTGCTAGGCTTATTTGATTTTCTGAGTAAATTACTAATTCAGTCCGCCCATTTCGACTTATCAGACATAATAACATGTTGTGTTGTGCGGAGTTGGAGTTTCTTGTATTTTATCATGTAGGTAAACTTAAATTTGTGTGGAAAAACCAAAAAACGAGAGTCTCATTAGTACGGGGTGGTAGTGTTGCAAGTGGAAGTCTTTACAGAAGCATTTCCACCTTTTGTCATCCTAGAATGATCTAGTTATCGCACTTGAGTTGCATTGCAAGAGTCATCCTTCCGGCGACAAAATAATGCCGTTTGTATGTATAGTTAACAAGTTAGCGACTCATTGATGAGAAGAATTGTGGGGTAATTTATTATTAAATCAACCTTATTCCTAATGAGTCTAACATGCACTTCCATTAAACCTGATATGACAATGTCTGTTACGGAGGAGCAGCAGTTAATCAGCAATTCCATTTCCTCACTTTTATTGAAATTGAAAGGGGAACTGATGTAAATCACGGTTTGCTTGCTATAGTACATCAGATTTCAGCCAGTTATATTGTTGGGGTCGGGGATAAAAATCTTTGTAAAAATGGGCCGATTCTTGGTATACCACTATGGGAAAACCGTCAAAACTGGTTCCGTGAAGATGCCTAGTCTTTTCATGTAAACAATATGTACTCGATACAATGCGTTCCATAATACGTGTTCCAATTATGAAGTAGCTCGTGACGGCATTCCGCCGCCGCCGTATTAAATAATTTCCACCTGCAAACATTTCAAAAAATCCTTACGGCTACCCCGATACAAGGAAAGGAACCCACCATGTGCGTAATCCAATTCGTTCGTATTACATTCTCGAGGGTGTATCGCGAAGAACGAAAGTGTAATCGTTCCAGAGGTTTCGTCCCTCTCCCTGTCATCAGTCTGTCCATTGTCTTTTTTTTACGTAGAGTCTGGTTGGGAGTGAAGAAATACAATGACTGGGACGATTCCTCGTCCCTCGTGTATACTCTTTTTAGGGCGGTCTTGAACGCGGAAGGTGTCCGTTTTTTTTAAGACAAAAGTTTTCCATACAATTTTCCCCTCACATTGTTTCACCTCCACGACAAAACGACGACCTTCAAAGTTTCCTCCTATCTATCATATTATAGCGAAGCCATAAGGTTTACTGAAAAATGGGTAATTTTCAGGAAAAATGATGATGTGTAATTATGAGATAATAAGGTTTCTTTGTCACCCACTAAGATACTCCCAGGGAGACTGTTAAGCCAGGTAGACACCTGCGTTTTAATTGACGACAAAAACTGTGAAAAAATATAGTTTAGGAATGACTGTTGCAAATCCAATTTTTTCCCACTGAAAATTACTTGCTGGCACGACAGGATCGAGGCTGGTGTTGTATTCCTTTTTTTCAAAAAAAAAAAAAAAAAAAAACTTTTAGCATTGTAAACAGGATAAAAAAATAAAGCGTACTTTGCTGCACATTAACAACAACAGGAATAGGCAGTAGTCATTGTGTTATATGATTTCTTGTTGGCAAAAAATAAAATTTTATTTACTCACTGAGGTGTCTAATCTAATGTGATCCACATTTTGCAGAAATGAAGGAGGCAGGCAATTTAAACGCAGAAAACACAGGGCAGCAGAGGAGATAAATGACCTGTATATTATGTTAAAAAATACGAGACATACGTACGGCTAGTTAAAAATCGACAATTGCATAATCCAATCAGCATGTGTGTACTTAGTTAGTTCTGCGGCTGTGTGCAATGTATAACCATGTCATGGTCACATATGTCGGCGGTATACGACGTATCGATTTAGAAACTGCAACCCTTTCAAATTCGCAGAGATCATGCAGGACAGGTGCAACCGTATTAAAAAAAATGTGAAGGCAAAAGATGTTTAGGGGCCACGCCTTTTTTAACCCTTTCCAACTTATCAAGTGCAGTTGCAAGGAGAGGAGTAGTAGTTGAGTACCCCCTAGATTTTGTACACCTCCTCGTGTCACCGCCGCCATAAGCTTGCTACTTTCTAACTGGAAAAAGTATCCATCGCATCTATCACACGCCATCGTTGTCACAGCACTATCAGAAAAAAGCTATAAAGTTTGATTGGGCAGGGCTCTTGCAGATTTGGTGACATGGTGACAAAGTTTTCGTGACAGGGTGCACCACTCATGCCGGCTGCTGTCAGTTCCGCTTTTTTCGGGAGCCCGTATCGCCTCGAGTTCACCTCAAGCTACCATATTATCAAATCAGAGCAGAGCATCAAATGAGGATATCATATATTTTTATGCTGCAGTTTCAAAACAAAAACGTGATAGTTTGGCTAGCCATTATCTTCTTGTGTACAACAAAACACTGCATCCATATCAATATTACAGAAGGGAGCAGCCCGAGGCCGTCAGTTGTCAGTCATCTCGAAAAAAGTCGTAATCTTCATTGATATTCCACTCGTCGTCGTCGGTCGGTCGTTGGTCAGTCAGTAGGGACTAGGGACTTTTGAAGTTTTTTTTATTTATTATTTGTGATTTGTGACCGTAGGTTATGTAACACCACCAAAGAGTCAGGCAGGACACACGAGCCGAGTGCTCACCTAATCGCTCCGCCGTAATAACAATGTTGAGTGTAATGTGCCCTTAAGCTATATAATGTGCTATGTGGATGTTTGCGTTGCCAACTTTATGCACATCATAATATAGGCAGTCAATAATATCCCACTTACAACAAACCCTTCCATTCCCGTTACTACTACAAAAATAATCTACACACACTGCTGGTAAAAATGGCCCACTATTTAACAATACAAACCTATGATCCAACAACGGTAGAAAAGGATTGTATGACGCCGCCACCGCCGCCACTTCTTGCTGCTAATCTGTCATTACCAAAGTGTAATTGTGGATGACGACTCGAATAATACGGTGTGTTAATTACGTTTACCAAAAGATTATTATGATCGTCAGCAGCACCCCATACATACATGACATGTATATTCCCCATATCCCCATCATCTGACCATTAGACGGATTAGAGCTGCAAGATGAAAGTGAGCGTGGTGGCTCTGTGCACATAGGTATTCTGTGTGTGTAGTTGTTTGTAGCACCCACAAAAAATCTGATAATGTAGATACCTACCCAACTTACCTGTAATCATGCATTTTGGCAGATTTGCACAGCCAGCAAGGCAAGCAGTTGATGTGAATACCTTTTTTTCTAATGAGGCATGTGCTCCACTGCAATAAGGTGGAACAGTGAGCTGGCTGTATTGGTCAATAGTCTTCTCGAGTCATTAGATTTTTTGTTTGCAATAATATGTGTGTGTGTGTGTGCAGGTTGCAATCAGTTATGCAGAAAAATTTACATAGATGTAAGCACACACGAGCAGGTAGGAGAATGTTTATTGAGAGTGACCAGAGATCTGAATGAATAAGGTGCTGGTGGACAGACTGAAAAAAAAATCCAAAGAGATATGGAATATATATCCTTTTTGCTAATTCACATTTTTGCTCGTCACGAAAATTTTTGCATCACTCAATATACTCACTCGTGTGTATGTACTTATATTGTGTGTTTACAATGGACTACACAACTTTGACATTTTGAATGATAACGTTTAGCAGAGAATATCGTTGCCATAAAATATAATTTTTTTGCAATATTTCCATTACCTACGTGCTCAAATCAATTACCAAATGGTGCATATATATATGATATGATGAGATTTCACGTTTTAAAGATATGGTAAAAAAAAGTGATTCGTGTCGCATCTCATCATCATCATCATCCCATGTGCTACTTCGCTTTTTCACTCGTGTGAAGGCAAAGAAAAAGAAGAAGAAAAAAAATCGTAATTTCGTAACTCTGGAATGATTTTCTCCCTATTTTTTCCCCCCTCTGATTTGAGTTTGAGAATGGGGCTTGCAAAAGAATGGACGGAGCTTTGCGCGAGACGTGGACGTGAGGTGTTGGATTTCATAAGACTTTTAAAGGGATTTTCGTCAGTCACGTACTGAAAGTGCGGATGGCACATCGACACGTTTTTTTTCTTTTCGAGGGTAAAAAAGATGCTCCTTTTTTACCCTCTTTGTGTGCGAATGGAAGCTTTAAAGTGCCCAAATAATATTTGAGAGATGATATATTGAATTGATGAAGCCATAGGGTGGAAAATTGGTGACCTTGTCAGTCAAACAAGTAAAACAAACTTTCATTTATTATCACTCCTTTCAAGAGACCCTTTAAAATTGCATATTGTTTTTCGAGTAAGAGTAAATAAATGCGAAAAATCAAGGTGACAAGAGAGCAGCACACGTCTTTTTTCTAGAATTGATTGAATATCTTTTGTTAATTTTTTTTCCTCTTTTTCCTTTAAGTACAGAGCTTATTGTACAATTAAGCCCTGGCAATGTCGTGTAGTATGATGATGATGATGAGAAGGAGTTAATTGATTGTTTTTATTGAATATTTTCAAATGAAAGGAGCGTAAAGGGAAACCTTGACTTTGAAGAAAGGGGAAGAGGTTTTGAATAGAGAGTTGGTAAACGAAATGTTTATTTATCTTCGCGGAAAAAAATTTGGCTTTTTGACTTGTTTCATGAATTGAAGTGCTGATTCACTCAACTCATATCTCATTTCAAGTATGTCTTTAAATAAATAAAAGTGTATTTAAAAACAGACTGGTTAGTTATGATGGTATTCTAGCATCGTCATTACAACAGTTTTGTGCCGGGGTTGGATGGAATTACTTTTTTTCATTCTAAAAGGGCTGGTTCACTCCTCCAGAATTAACTTGAGAACTATCATCTCACTTTATCACTTTGCGTGATTCAGGAGAGGAGGAACTCAGGTGACATTCTGAAATTGAAGAAACCCTGACTCAGTTCTCTCTCTCTCGCCCTCTCCCTTACACTCTAATTACGAGCATCATCAACTAGCTTCCTTGGCATGTTTAATAATAAGTTAGTCTTAACTTTAGCAAAAAAAATACTAAATCAACAAACCCTTGTGTTTTATACTTGTTGTACAAGTCTATAAAACTATATAGACGCTGTTGTAAAATCATGATTTTAGCTGGTCATACTCTCTCAAACCATGATTTAACTTGGGGGAATCGCCAATGCTAGAGTGATAGTAGCTAGCACCCACAGGACTATTGAAGAAGGACCCCGTATATAATGCATAAGCTCTAGATATGCTTTTGGTTTCAATGAAGCTCAAAGTTCTCTCAAGTTGACGAGATTAGGTCATACATTTTCCCAAGCTTGGTGAGAGCCAAGAGTTCCAAAGTTCTCATCAGAAAAAGTAACCTAGTAGCCTTACTCATCATCATCAGTTCGCTGTGTATAATAATATGGGGGGGGGTTTATGTCCCAGGTTTTGAACTATCTATAAAATTATGCTTTCAAATGGTGTATGTATAATACCTCATCACAGTCCACAACAAACATTGCTATAGCTCTTCACTAAAGCTTCCAACTCCAAGTCGAACTCGACGACGACGTTGTGTGGCATGGCAATTACATAATAATGAGGATTGGTGGGTGAGTGCATGACGATTTTGTTGTTACAAATCCATCACTAAAAAATACAAAAGTTTTTACTATCACTATAATATATAGTGTGTGTAGTCATTACCTTGTCTCATTGAAATATAATATCAAGGCATGCTCTCTCTCCTCCTCCTCCTCCGTGATTAACTCTGTCTGAAAGAAGTTGTGTCGTCGTCGTCGTCGAAAACTATAATACTCATTCACATATTGTCCCTTAAGACACTACCACTTTGCATAGGAGTCACCAAGTCACCAACCACCACCCTCGTGGTATGGATGGTGGTGCAGGTGGCAGGTACACACAGCTGCGAGGAGGATGACTGACGGGCTAAATGTGTGAGTAAAGAAAATGAGAGTGAATGAGACCAGTTTAATAAAGAGTGCATTTTGCAGAGGATGCCTATTCGAAACAAGAGAGGCAAAGCATCATAAAATTGTGGACTTGAAACGGTTTATGGGGGGTTACCTACTTCAAATTGCAGATTATTAGTTTATCATACGTTATAATATAAAAAATGGGTGAGATTATATGCACCTCGTAAATAGTATCTTGGAGGAATCACATATCACACGACGTCCCTACCTAGAGACATTAATAGTTGGTTGGTGCGACTTGTGTCAACCAAGATGCTAATCAACATGAGATGATATTTTTTTTTGTTATGCAATGAGCAAAATAGGGACATTTGCACAGAATTCTTCAAGTGAGCGCTAATTGAATAATGAAAAAAAAAAAATTCGGCGAATTCAGAAATTCAAATTACACAGTTGAAAGATGGATGGATTTACTAGGTATGTAGGTTTTAGGGGAAATGTTGCGTTGTACCTAGTTCGAAAAATATATTAGTATGGTTATGCAAGTTATTGCAATTCGAGAATTGAACATGTGATTCCTAACGATTTTTCCCATTTCCCAATAATTGAATACGTATTGTCAGTGATTGTGAGCGATGGGGAGTACATTCACATCCTTGTAAGCTCTTGGGATTTTGAGATAATTTGTTAATTCACATTTTCTGTTCGGAATGGTCAAGGACGGGGAGAATGGAGGAAATAATGGGGCAATCTAGCTTGTGAGCAAATAACAATATTACACAAACACGGTTTTCCCTTTTACACTACTCTTATCCCAACAAGTTTGGTCAGCCAGCATATTTTGACGGGATTAAAAAGGAACAGCTTAAAAATTCTTGATTCCTGATATGAATTTTGATGAATGGGTGGAAACGGGCAAGCGCTGTTAACCATGAAAAGTACAACACAAAGTGGCTACTGTCGGTTAATAAGTATATTATGTATATTGATAAGTTTAAGACTTCCGTTGGCTTCCTTTGGAATTAGTCCATTTAAGAACGCTGGGATCACGCGTCTGTGTGGGAATCCTGATCTCTTTCCAGGGGAACTAATAGAAAACTTAGAAATGTTTACTGATTTCATAAACTGGTTTACGGGTGTTACCACCTGCTTCCACGAGATTTTGTTGGGTTTCACCCATGATGATGATGATGACGCGAGTTATCACCAATGAGATTATCCCAGAGGTTTTGTTTGGGTAAACGAGATTTGGAGTATATGGATTCAATTTGTGTATGTGTTTATGGTTCAAAGAACCTACAAAAAAGTTTGGAGCGAGGATTACCAGGAAACGTATAAAAAGTGGACAGTCCACTTACACTTACGTAGTTGGTGAGTCGTGACCTATTTGTAGCCTAAAAATGACGTGTACGTTAAATGGGACAAAGCACAATAAATATGTATTCATCACACATTGATGCAACACTTGAACGAAGAAATCCACTCATCTACCAATTTTACATATTTGGTTAGCAAACTCATTGCATTATATTGCAAACTGGCCAAGATCCTGTTTTTTTTTCGTAGGTTAATGAGTATAGCTAGAGCGTGTATTGCATATAGCTTGGATCGTACCAGGTAGTAATTAGTAATGTCAAGCGTGAACAATTCTTCAGCATTGCACATTAAACTCTAAAATAAAGTTTGCATGACGTAGGTACATTATTATGAGCCACCTAAATAATAAAAAATGACGCTGACCTAGTGATATTTTGGTAGGGTGGTGATATTATCCTCTATATATTCCACCTGACACTTTGCATACATAGTATATAGCAGCATCGCGTCTAATTTTGCAATGCAATTTTTTTGGTACTGTGATGCAATGCAATTTTTTTACAGCTAATTTTGCAGACTTGATAAAAGGTCGAGATGAATGCACTTGAAAATGTTGTAGTAACAACAACGCTATACTATTATGCTCACGAGTATTTAGACAAATTTCACGTGCACACACACACAATCACACACACGTCAAACAAGTATTGACGCTAACCTGTGATTTCATCACTTCAATGAAGAGATACACCGCCCACACACTTTGTGTGTGAAGGCCTTTTCCAGACTTTAGGTGTGTTATTATTATATATCCCTCAATGATTTTCTCCTGGAACTTTTCATTGACGATAAAAAAGATACAACAAACTCAAACTGTGCAAAATTCGTAAAATAAGTACGTATCTCACGAAACTGACCTTCTGTCCGCTCTCCTACAACAATTTAGCACATACACCCACTTTAAAATATTAAGTTTTACGAATTTGGCAATGGAACTCGGATTTTCATGAGGAAAAAACCATGTTTGAAGTGGTTACTTTACTGCATGCTGCAAAACTATGTAATCAAATGGCTGAAATTAACGAAGATTACTACTTCCGCACAAAAAAAAATGCAACTGAAGTGGACTTGAAAACGCACTATTTGACTTGTGACTTGATATTATGCTCGAATGGCAGAGAAATGGGAGGGGGATGAATGTAGAGTTATAATTTAATTAATACACGCTTGTATAAGCCATGTTTTGTTGTACACGACAAGTGCATCAAGTGCATGATGGGACTGACCTTCGACAATGTTCGGAAACTGAAAGTTAAGATAACTCCTGTTGAAAGTGAAACTGACTGAACGTAAACGACGCCACGACATTGATTGATTTTGAGCCATGTTTTTAGATTTTTTGTAAGTATATAAGATTAGATTTGGACTGACAATTTTATTACGTGTGAAATACATCTTTGTGAAAAGGTATTCGAGGATGCTGACGTGTCAGAGAGCCGTGTCAAAGCGGTGAGGAGTATTGATCAATCGACTGATGCCAAGTTTGCTGAGGAACCTCCACTGGAAAGAATTTCAAAGGCGCTCGAGGTGGTCACACAAAACAAACAATACAAAACGCTCTCAAATTGACAAAAAAAATACATTTTTTAAGCGACAAAAAATCAGTATGCGACACCCAAAGGACGATGAGTTGACATTTTGACATTATTTATTTTTTATTTATTTAATTTATATTTTTTACTAATCTCCTCTGACCTCTCCTCCTGAGCCCCATGTTTCAACTTTATTCCTTAAAACCCATCTCTTTCACACCTACATACCATTCCAGAAACCCTATATAAGTCCCATTTTCCAAGTTTCCTTGACAATCTTCTTGAAATATTATAACTTGTTTTGATTCTAGTTTCAAATTAATAATTTCTCAAGGCAGCCTCAACTCTTAGCTTTTCTTTTCATTTTTACCCAATTACTACCCCTACCCGTGTTGTTGTTGTTATATACCTAACTATAATGTCCTACTTTTTCCCTTTCCAGTAATGAATTTAATGGATTTTAATAATGATTATGTTGCCATATATAATGATTGTTGATTATTGAAAATTATTCGTGTCGTGATTGACTGTGTGACGTCTCTCCTCTCTGACTGATGATGCTTGTTTGCACACCAACATATAATAACACGTTATTTTTTTTTCTCTTCTGAATATACTTAATATTATTCTTTTCCAAAAGAATTCTTTCTGCTTTGCTTCAGCTTTGAATTTGCTTTTTCCCAAAAATTGTGTTCATTACCATGTTTCACTTAAGAGCAGTAGCAAATAATAATAAGTAACAAAAGAAAGAGGTGTATTATTATTAAAATGGACTTGGTACGCACACGAAACGAACCCAATTATCTCTTGTATTACATCAACAAGGATTTTATTGTACCGGATCGGTTCTAGGTAAAACAACTCAACAAACACGAGATTTGAGCAACGTGTGTGCACCTTAAATCAATAAAACGAAGAATCTCACCTTCGCCAGTATAAATAAGTGGCCCTCACACAGTGAATTCCCCATTTCGTCACACAGGTTACATGTAATAAAACTGGTTCGTTAGTTGTAAAAGGCAGACAGCAACAACAACCAGAAAAATGACAGACGAAGCAAAAAGTTGATGCTGGGGATCTAGTTTTTGTTTCCACTAAATCATAAATTCCATGCTTCCTAAAAAGTTTAATTATGCACCATGCGGTCCAAGATATCCAGTTAAATATGCCGTTAATGAGTATTGAATGACATATGATTTCAAGTGTTTTGGCCCAATCTCCAAAAATCCCCCAGCAGCCAGCCCCAGACTCTTTTTTAAATAGGAAGAATAATAATTCTTGTAGCCAACATGATTTTCCCTGATTTGTTTCGCTTAATTCAAAGTAACAAGGAAACCTTGAGACTCCTCGCGCAGGGGTTGCATGTGGCTCGGCTGTCATTAAATGAAGCAACAATGATTGACTGACTACCTCTTTGTTTTACATGCATTTTAAGGAAAAAACGACGTGGAGAGTCAAATCAGGAAGCGTTTTCTGTTGAATAGTTTTAATTTCTTGGTTTATTATGCAACAACGCGAGAGTCTCATTCCAAGCAGGGAAACTGACTCAATCAATGACGTTGTTGTTGTACAATTATATTATCTAACTTTTCTTCTTCTGCTCCCAGCTTCCCAAACAATGGAAACAGTTAGGAGTTTTCTTGGAAGTTGTAATAGCTATATATGATAGGTATAATCTAGAGACACACGAGGTTTCACACAGTCTTCATGCGTTGGTTCACTCCCCTCGCAAGGTTGAGCAGGGTACCTGTGTGCAGAGCAGAGGGAACTTACTGTACAGAGCTTCCATTTTAATGCAGTTTTAAGTAGAATATAATAATTACAACAGCTAGAGAAAAAATTGTTTTTTGCCATTCGTGTTTTATTTCGTACTAGTTTTGCTCGTATTTTACACATATATTATTGGTAATACATACAAGCGCAATTTAGATCACATTCTGCCGGGTTGATCTTGAACCTTGGGAAGTTGCATAAACTGATTCACAAGATGTTATCAATTTCCCTTGGTCTTTGACGTTAAACGTGAGTTTTCATGTTTAGGAATAGTTACAGCAGCAGCGACGACGACGAAATCTTCACGAAACGAAACTAAAAAAAGGATTAGGTAACACTGACGGTGTGATGTTGGGAAAATTATTATATATTACTCTGTGGAAACTACTACACCTACACCACATCACCGTTTTCGTCGATGCTCCCTTTGTTGAATGAATAGCTGCATTTTGATGATGAGCCTAACAAATCGTGAACAATTAGGGTCTCCTTTTTACAACTACCACCCAACCCACCCATGAACCTGTACAACTTTTGAATGTAAACTTGAAAATGGGAAGGAGAATAAGTATGAGCTGCAACGCTGCAAACTAACTGGCACTAACATTAAATTTGTTAGCGATTTCTAAAGTTCTAAAAAAACTTTTAACTTTACTAATGAGCAGTGTGAAAGAGAGTGTAAGGGATTTGTGTTTTACAGGTGGTACTCTCTCTCTCTCTTATTACCTATATTCATCGCGTGGTTTCACGTATGTGAAATAATGCGTTGAAGTTATATAGATTGTTTTTGAAAAAAACTAGTAAACCTCTCAGTTGGGATGGACCAAAAAAGAGAACTGAACAAACAGTGTGCTTCTGGTGTAGATTCTGGATAAGCAAAATATTTATTTATTTTATTTATTTATTTATTTATTTAATGTATAAAGATTGTTTGTAGCTTTAGTAGTCATATATTTGAACGTATTACGATGACATGTTGACACTTGAAGAAAAAAAAACCATACATAATTATTATATTTAGCTTGCTTTTACTACCGTTGTCGGTAACGACGCATTATATAAGCTTTGTAGAGTTTGGTAAGTAATGTAGACTTGAAATTTAAATGACCTAAAGGACGTGTCCAAGACATTGGGATCTGGCTTCAAAAATTTGGGCAATTCCGCCATTCAAATCCTGGAAGGAAGCAGTGTCGCAGCGGAACAGGCGTTGGGCACTGGGGCACGTATCGTCACAGGCGTTGCAGAAACTGCTGCCGAAGCCGCTGAAACGGGTGCTAGAAGTGCCATACGTATTGCTAATGTGAGCACGATATCAAACAGTAGATACACCACAGTAGATTTAAGAAACTACCTACCATAACTTACGATTAGAACCTAGATTTTAAGTAGTTGCATGCTCTCACTTTTTCACTCTAGTTTATAGCGCTTTTCACTCCACCATTTTCAGAGGAAGATGCCCACAGCATTTTCTTCTGAAAACTGAACTTCAACAGACAAATTATTTGAAGGACGTACGCATATCTTTTTTTTCTAGAAAGGTCTGTAACAAAGCAACGCATCTAGTGTTTGTTTGCACAGTCGCAGCCTAATTTAGAGCAGCGTTTTTTAAGCAGAGCTTTTGAAATCCCACTTTAAATTAATTACGTGTAACGGTTAACCTTCTGTAATGACATCCAGAGTGTACCTTTTTGGGGATTGAAAAACACAGATTAAGTATTTTGTGCATATATCTATCTATTTATGGACTAGTCTTTTAGAATACAGGTTTTTGTTGCTGTGATTTTAGTTTACCATGTAGAATTAGATTTGGTTTTTAGTGTATGCACGCATTCATTATTATTATTACATGCAACACGCAAAACGACTCTGACATTTTCTGCATCTCTTCTTTCCCTCAAAACACACACCTTCTAATAAACGCATGGTTTGACTTGACACCATGCGTCAATGCACACAACTCCTCAACTATTTTACACAACAAATGCTCACGCAAAAAAAAACAACAAATGCTTGTATAAAGCACAAAATCTGTTGGAGAGAGAAAGAGAGACAAAAAAGTTTGTTTGTTTTAATCCTCTTTTTAAACAAGAAACTAAAGGGTAAAAAAATGCCAGTGTTCAGCTAAAATGAACAAAGGAGGACGGACGATGACGGATCTGAAACAGCGTAACAACTACGATACCTACCTTTACCTATATTATTTCTTAACGAAAAAAAAAAGTTTTTTATTGGACGGTGTTTTCTTTTTTGAACAAATTTGACTATTTATTCAAAAATTCAAAGTGTGCACACCTTTTGGACAAAAAAAATAACATGTACTTTTGAACAAGCATGACAACTTGAAACTGACAGTTTCTCTTAATGGAAATATCGATTTTTGCTCCAGAACCTCCAGTTACTTAGGAAATTTAGTACACTTGCAGCAACAGAGGCGGCCAAGAGCGACACAGCGAAAAACGTAAAGCTCCATATATTGCGATAATTTTTCCTTTGTCATGTTTTGTCCTCTGTTTTTAAACAATTGTTTTGAATTGTAGGTGTATTATTTTTTGCACAAAAAAATCAAAATCCTTATTCACGTTGTGTACATTTTCTCTAGATAAATTTAAAGTATATAATAATACCTATGTAAAAACAGACTGACTGCAACTAAAGTTGGTATTTGCGATGTAAAGTAGTAGGCATATTTTATATGGTTTTGAAAATGGTTTACGTATATAGTATACTTGAAAAAATCTTTATTATCATGGTCTATCTTCACCTCGTGTGAGTTGCCGTTATATAAGAAGATTTTACGCATTTTACTTTTTAATATTAAGTACTTTTCCTTTCTCTTCAAGGTAAAAACCATATATCGGGCTATTTCAGTAGAACATAGAACAAAAACTAAAGCTGCACATGAACGGTTGTATTTGTACTATACGTAGCGTTCAGTAGGGTCATGTCATATCATCATCCTTTTTTATGCATTATTTTTTATATTTCTACTCTCTCATTATATATGTATTTTAGTATCTGATTGTGTGAGGTCTCAATCGGATCTTCTCTTTGTATCATATATACTATATCTCAACTCAACTATCAACATATATAAACCTATATTTGCATAGTCAATCAATATTTTATTTATTTTATGTATCTCCTCCTCTATCTCCTCTTGTGTATAATATTAGTATGGTGTGTGTAGTCATATAAAGTTGGAAGTTGGTTGATGATTGTTGAACGTCGTGTATAAAAGAGAAGTTGTATAATAATAGTCTCCACACATCTTTTAATGTACAGTAGAGGGGGATTCCAAGGCTGTAAACTAATCTTTAAGTATATTATATTTGACTGTGGTGAACAGGGTGTTGCCAATACGTTGACCCAAGGGACCAAGACCTTGGTTGAGACCAAGACCAGCTTGCTCAAAGGACTGACTGGCTCTGTGCCTAGCTCACTTCAGGCTGACGCTTCTTCCACAAACGAGGCTGTGCAAAGGAACGAACGTGGCTCTGCATCCGGAGGATACAGTGGATACCCTTCATCTTCTTATGTATGTCGCTTTTCTCTTATTTTGCAAATCTTATATTTTGTAAAAAAAAAAAACGAAGAAAATTATATACAACTTGTGTATACGTACAGACAGTGGTAGAGATGATGAGTATTGCAAAATGGAGGACATATATATGGTGCAATTCCCAATGAAATGAATGATCAGTCAATGAATGATTATCCACTTCATTCTTCTTGAATTTTTTTTATCGATTTTACTCTCCCCTGCCCTGTGGTAATCGCTGACAAATTACAGCCTACCAAAAGTGAACCACAATAAGCTATATTGTGGCTCAATCAAGTAGAAAATATATATATTTTCTCACTGTTACACACAGTTGGAAATGCAGTTGTAAAAAGCAAAAGATATCAAACTAACAAGTATTTTGTCGCTTTTGTTGCAACAGGGACCAAGCTCTTCTTCCGAGACGCCCAACAACTTCATCAACGTCTTCTCCCAGGCTGCCGCTAACACCGTCAACTTTGGTACCCAGCTGCTCAACAGCCTTGTCGGGGTCGCCGCCAACATTCTTCAGGTATGGGAAACGTTTTAAACCGCATTCAAAAGTGGACTATTATTACTTGATTAATGGAAAAAATGACACAGGTGTGCCTTCAGTTCTTCTGGTGACCCCTTTGTCATATATGGAGTCCCATAGGCGCATTATCATACGGTATCATCGAAAAAAGGGAATCTTTATTTTTCGTCCTGAAAAAAAAAATCTAATTTGATAATGTGAGCGGTAGTGATGATGATGACTATAATAGTATGTTTGTTGAAGCTGCGGCAGCATGTAATAATGTGTCTTGAAATTTCATCCTTTTTCCTCATACATCATATTTGATTATGCCATTCTTCAAACTCCATTAAGAATGCAATAATTTTTAGCCAAAAGATCATGTACAATGTTTTGCATGCACCATTGTATGCGATATATATACCAACACTGATAGGTAATTATATTATGCTGCTACATCGTAGGCTTCCATCCTTTCTGGCCTGCCTGGCCTACTATTATTACAACGAATTGTGTCATGTGATGATGTACCTAACCGCTTCCTTTTATGAAGTCCCTTAAGTTGCAGAGAAGAAGTGAATGACTTTTCCCCCTTAACAATATATTCATTGAAATCATCGAGGGATGATGATGATGATGATAGAGATTTACAATGTTTTTCTTCATTTCATTTTTCCCTTTATTTCCATTATTTGCACGGAATAGTAATGAAGTTGGAGGAATTAAGGGACTCGCCGTCCGTATGCTTTTCATTTTGAAAAATATTCACTTTTTTTGCCTTGTTTTTATTCAAATGTTTACCACGAAAACAGTAATCCCCTCTATAAAGTTGGATTGTGATATGTGATAACTGGTTAATAAGCATGAAAAAGGGGAATCGAATGGACTAGTTAGGACTGTTATACTTTGTGATGATGATGATGATGATTACGTAACAATGGAAAGCTTCATATATAGCATGCTTCTTTTGGTACATTCCAATACTGAAATGAAATGAAATGTGTGTGCTCAAATGAGGAATATATGCATTTCACATATTTTTTTCATGTATTTTGGCTCTGCAACTAAGAAAATCAGGTAGTTGATCTGTACGTTTTAGAGTCGAGTGTGTGGTACACACAGAACAGAGGCAATATAAACAAGATTACCGTCAATGACCAACAAGTCAAAGTTAGTAGTAAATAGAGGAGTAGTAGTAGTAAGTACCACACCAGCGACCAGCATCATACCACCGTGCAAAACTATTGCGTCCCTGTTTTTTGGGTACGCTACAAATAATACATAAACATAATATAGTGCTTTATGAATTACTGTTGTTTGACGCCATGTCGAGTAGACGTTAAATGGTATTTTGTGCCGCCACAAAAATGGTCTTACAACTTGTACCCAAGTAGTAGTAATAGTGCCCATCTTTGTTATTGCTGCAACAACGCAACTCTGAGTAATAGTATATGCATCGATCTGACTCGCCGCGACGCGAGAAGTGGTGCTGATATTATGGTGGTGGAGCCCTGTATGATGATGATGATGTTGCAAACGCTGAGAAGAGGAATTAAAGAGGCGAAAAGGAGCAAGTGCATTTCTGCAATTACATCAGAAAAGGGACGGACAAGAGTGCAGCAGCAGCAGCAGTGGATAGGAATCAAAAGGGATTTTTTTTCGCGAAATGTGTTGAGCAACTTAAGAGTATAGGGAATACAGAGAGATATTATGGATATAATAGGATATTTTATGAGGATGAGTGTGACGGAGTAATAATTTTTCGACAACAAAGACGGTTGGATGAGAATTTTCCATAGTGGAAGGGACTCGCGACTTCATACATACATACTACCTATTCATTCATCATTAAATTCGTTTTTGTGAGGACTGAGGCACACCAAAAGGGAAACTATATAGAGACTGGTTTTGTGTGACAGGATTGATTGCTGCTGCACACAAAGTGCATTTCATTTGTTATGGAATGCACTCGTTTCATTGAGAAATGAGAGAAGTGAGAGAGTGATTATGATTCAATATTATTCGAAAGACGCTTTTTCTTCATTATTCAAGATGCGTATTCAAATCATGCCTACCTGCGAATTGCAGCAATATATTATAGTATTTTCAATAGTAGTCTCATTACTTACACGCTATGCCCCCAAATTTTTCAATTGTCCATTTAATAACTAACGAAATACTAATTTTGTGGAAATCTGTAAGTACTTACGTGAAAAATTTGCGAGGGGACACTAATTTGCGAGGGTAGTCGTGCATGTGTCAAGAATAATAATAATTCCATTCATTCACAATTACATATTATGTCCAATACAACAACAATACACAAATACATACATGAAAAAATATATGCCAAGATGTGTGAAACTGAGGTGTCTGTTGTAAATAATTAGGGAACCGTGTCCACTCTCTTGAGTCTTCTTAACGCCAAGGGTCAAGTTGTCGGAGCTGTTGTTCAGTCCGCCCCACCAGTACTGGCCAGTGTCACCAGAACCGCTGGAGATGTTCTCGCTGCTAAGGCCAGAATCTTCGGAGCTGTAACCCAGGTAGGAGCTGCAGTAGCCAATTCTATCGGGAACCTTGCTGCCAACCATGCCAATTCCTTAAATAATGCTGGTAGCTCGGGTAGTTATGGCCCTCCAAAGGGTGGCTATGCCTAGATTTAGTTGACGAAACAAAAACAAAACATATTTTTGGGACGCTCATCCCCTCATCATCAACTTCATCATCCGCATCTATCCAAAACATGGACATCTACACACCAAAAACCATCCAAATTTCATTTTCTACACACAATCCCCCCTAAACACTAAATTTCAACTAATTCATGATTTTCCTCCACACTCAAAAATCACACTCCAGAGAAAACACTCTTTTTCTTTTTAAAAAAAATAATATATGCTTTAACCGAGGTGTAATAACTACATTTAATTATTATTAATTTCTAGTGTTATTTAGTATGTCGTAAGGTTTAAATTGAGAACACAAAACAAATTCCAACAATACACAGCAGTATACATCCAATAACACACACACATTGTGATTGTGAGTGAGGACACACAGCAGTAGCAAAAGAAAACGAAAGGAAAGAAGCGAAAAGAATCAATTTTTTGATATTTCAAAAACATAGGTATAATTTAATTACTTTCCTCAAGTTCACAAAAATAGGACCAGTAACAACAGAGTACTTTTTAAAGACAAACATGTAGCAACAAAGACAATTGTAATAGCAAGCAAGAAGAGTACGCAAAGTACTGATCTGATAAACCACTTTTTATGATGACAAACTCATTCGCGATCAGGGAATGAGTCAGAGAAAACTTGAGTTTTTGTTTTATATTAGTGTCGTCGTGACAACACACCTTTAATTCGAGTCTACACAAAATACACATACCCTCACAAAGTACATAATATAACTAACAAAAAGGACATTTTAATTTGTTACACGTCGTCGTCGTCGTCGTCGTCATTGTCGTTATTGTCATTCACGTAGACGCTTGTAATAATGAAAGGGCTTTATAATATCTTACACTATTACACATACCATCATCATCGCATCATAATAATCATACGATTCATAGTATTTTTGAGCAAACCCAGCTTCATATCATATTATAATATATAACTACCCCATTACGTAATATTGAAATATTGAGGTTGTCCGACTGTATTATTATTTTTTTCCATTATTATTATTACTTCAGTTATATTATTACTGCTTCAGAACATTTTCTTTAACAAATACGAACTACTACGAAAACAAACAAACTTTGAAAACACGGACGGATAACGCGAGTTAAAAAAAAATTTTTTTGTAGAGACAAACGTACTGTTTCGACTATATTACTGTCGCACGGGTCTTGTCTGCAGAGCGTAACAAAACCCGTCGGCAAAGTAGGAGAAGTTCAATTTGACATTTATACACTTTTTCAACTTTTATAAGAGTTAACTCCCGACGACGCGACGATTTGTAAAATGTTTGTTTTGTTGAAAACTTGCAAACCTTAATTTTTCTCGCAGGCTTTGCTAAAAAACACTACTTGTTTGTTGCAACTGTCGTTGTTGTGGTTATTGTTGATTTGGTTAACATTATTACTTACTCTTCCTGTACTTGAATATATAGTCATGTAGATCATCTTATTACTTTTACTACTTAACAAAACTTTGTGGAATGTACTTTAGTTAGAATCACGCGAAAGGAGAACCGACACTGATTGTAAAGCACTATATACTAACTAAAGATGAAAGAAATCACACACACAATACGTAACTTACTGGAACAAATGTTTAAGGTGTTTTTTCCCTTGTTTAAAAATGTACTTAAAAATATACTTAATAATGATGATGATGAAGGATGATTCGTGTACGATATATAGGAAACAAAAGTACGACTACTGCACTACTGTTCACTACTTTATATACAAATACATACATATATACTACTACTACTACTACGACTGTACAGGTAACGCGATATATGTAATAGTTATTATAGGACGTGTTAAGGACGCTTCAAGAAATTTTCAATTGACAATGAACAATAATGTATGTTTTTGTGGTTTTGTGGAACAAGTTCTGCAAAAAAAAGAAAAATAAGGTAACGCCATTACTGACTGTGTGTCGCTCCACGTTTATTGACTTTGTAAAAAAAATGATAATTCACATGGTAATTAGTTTATATAGACTGTACAACTGGGTAAATGACTTTTTTTTAATTAAAACAGAGAGTAATTATGTATGTGTGTTTGACTGATTGATGCTCAACTCAAAAGTTCAGTAAAAAAAAATTAGAGTTTAAGGTATTTTTTCGTACTAGGCTAAATGTTTTTTGTTTGTTTTTTTGTCGTGCAAGAGAAGAAGAAGATATTATATATTTGTGTTGTTTGTTTGTTTTTTATAGAAAAATGAGAGTTATATTTAAATTTTTTTACCAGGAGAAATACCAAAAAAGAGAAAATATTCATTTACGAACTGAACTTATCACTTAGAGAATAAATGAACAATATATGTTTTTTTTTGGGAAAAAAATCAAAAGGATTTTTATTCTTATTATTTTTTTGACAGATTCTTTAATTTGCTTTATAATCTTTCTTTTTTTTAACTTTCTCATTTCTGTGTGTCTTCAATCCTAAAAAAAACTAACCGAGTTTCTTGCACTTTCTATATATGAAAACTAACAAAAAATTAAAAAAAGAAAAAAGAAAAGAATTCCAGAGATTTCCAAGAACTTTGATGAAACAGCTAAAAGCAATCAGTTTGACGCGCGGATGAGTGATGACGAGGGGTCCTAGTCTATTCTAGTTTTTAGTTATTTTTCCTTCCTTCTCTCCTGTTTATCTTTGATGTTAGGTAGGTTTAAAAAGGGTGACTTGGATTTAAGGAACTTTTTTGGAAGTATAAAGACTTGTTAGATGTATAGAAATACACATGTTATTGGACTTTTTACAAAGTGAAAAAATGTACTTTCTTTCTGACGACAAGCAGGATATTATATAGGATTTTATACTACGACTTGTTATATTTAAGTTTGAGTCTTACACGAGCAAGCGAGAGAGAATATATTTGGTCAGGATGTAGATTTCTGAGGATATGAAACCCGATTCAAACTTTTGTGACATTTTTTGTTGTTAAATAGTAGAGACGACGACACAACACAACTCTTTTTTTTAGTACACTATGATTTATGGTAAGACTTTTAGAATGTAATAAATTAATTCTTAAATTTTTTTTTTATAAAAAAAGAGGCCAAGTCTATAGGGAAAAAAGTTTGATCTTGAAAGAATCTACGAGAGAGAACAAAATGTAATAATAATAAGAAAAAAGAGTATACCGTACGTACGCTATACACATGATAATGACCAACGCAGAATCAAAAAGGGTTATCATCATGAGGAATACAAACAATCAGTTTTTTGACAGAGAATGGAAAAAATAAAAGGAAAAACGAGAATTTACAGAACGAGAACGAACCGAAAATATACCTATAATTTTACTACGTAACACAGGGATACGTATGATGAACACTACGATTTTATTTACTGTACATTGTACACGGTTTAAGATTTATGAAAGAATATAATATATATCAAATGTAATATATAGAGCCGTTTGTTGACTGGACGGGAAAAATAAAGTAGAAGATTTTGTACAAAAAAATAATACACAAGAACACTAAAAACACCTTCGGAATCGGACTTGACAATGCGGACAAAAAAAAAGAAAAGAAAAAAAACACACGTTTAATTCCGCTATTAACATTTAGTCCGCATGAATTTATTTGTTGTGCATGTGCATGTTTAAAAAAAAATTATTTGCTTTCCTACTTACGCTCTTTGTTTTACAGATATCGTCATAAAGCAATGGAGAACTTGTGCCTTACTTACTTATATAAGTAATTATTATATTATATACTTATACGTCATACCTAGAGTTTGTAATTTGGGACACAAAATTTTTTTAATGCATGATTTGCATGCCTACATATAATACAATACAACATCATCTTGACATTTTTTCTTAATACACATGTTGCTTTTTACAGAGACCGCGTGCATGCGTTGAGCCAACATTGCTTTTTTCTTTACAAATATTCTTGAAATATTATGAAGGTTGTGTAAATTCTAAAGGGGAGAATTCATTCGTCGAATGAAGACATTTTTTTTTGTAATGTGATTATGATTGGTAAACGCAACATTTTTGTGCAATCAGGGTGGGACTCACCTTTTTGGAGAATTAGTTCCCATTGTGCTTAATACAACGGGTCAAGTAGCGATAAAGGCTGGTGATACCGGAAACCGTGTTTTCAATGCAGGTGCAAAGTCATTTCGAATTAGTGTAGGAGCCATTCTCAGAGGTTTTCAGAGTGTTGTCGAGGTACGTGCCTATCATATTTAGACGGGGTTAAGGCATCATATAAAAAAATCATATATTTGTACTTTTTACATATACCTACTTTTTTATAAGTTTCTGAACTAACTGGAAAAAATTTGGCTCAAGGGCAATGATAAACTACTAGAAATCAGTGTTAAGGTTCTACTAATCTCATTAACTCTGGGTCTTTCCCCATTTTTATTGTATATCTTTTTTGATGACAAATAATATTATGACGTAAGCAAAGTAACCAATCTTGAGACATCAAACACTTAATTGATTAGAGAGAGAGACCCTAATAATTCTTTTCATAAAATGTCATTCATTCATTGGCCTTAGCCCTTGTCAATTCAGGAACAAATGGTGAAGCAAGTGTCACGGGTCGGTGGTAGTGAGTATAGCAGCCACCCCTGCCAAAAAAATATAATGTAACGGCAGCAGTTGCGGCTGCGGCTGTATAAAAAAATGAAAAGAGACATTTGTTTTTTAGAGTAATGGTTATGCGTAGACAAGTGCAAGACATAATATCATACTTTTATTGCTCTCGTGTATTCTTCTAGTTAGACGACGTTGCACTCATTTGTTTCGTGATAAAAAGGTCTAATTTTCTACTACTTTCATTAGACAAAATGGTTACGGACACTTTGTCTATGAGCACCTCGCCTCTTTGAGTTTGACTGGTTTGAGTGTAGGTTGCAACAAGTGCACAAAAAAAACTAACTCGTGAGTAAAATTGCAACTTTTGTAACTGGGCCAGTTACACTTGTACTTTCAGAGTTTTTACAGATAAAAATGAGATTGGAGAGTTAGTCAAAATATCATGATGATGATGATGATGATGTTAATGCCGCTAAAAAGTGCACTTAATAGGTTCAGGCATGCTATCAAAATATGGATCATCATTAGTTCATAAATGTCAGGTCCTTGACTTCCAAACAACGCTTTCTGTGAGCAGCAAGTGCAAGAGTGAAAAATGTAGGAAAAAATCAGCAAGTTTACATATGGGGAAAAAGTGAGATGAGGAATTTTTATGTCATGTCATGATTTACGTTTAGATTCGGTATATCAAAGATGCCTTAAGGATATCACTAGTTTACCAGGATTATATGACCGCAATGCATGCAAAAAATGATAATGTGGTGGTAGCAGCAGCACGCATCGTATTCAAAGTGTAAACAAGTGGCAGCACAGGTTAATCGATAATCTGTCAAGTAGGCAGGAACACGACACACACGGCGATTTCGTTATTTGTTTAAGGCTGCAGGCCAAAGAAATATTAGAGACGGACGACCTTTTGACATATTGCCCTCCAAGGTGTACAATAAAGTCTATGTACGTAGCAAAGTAATGGTTTGACTTTGAAAAAAAAGAACTTTTGTAATCAGGAATCGAGACATGTTGTGGCTTTTTTCTTATATATTGGTAATTAGCTTCTAATACTTATTTTTTGCCAGTAGTAATAACTCAAAATTATCGACACTCATTTTCCCTTTAATTTCCTATTGTTACTAATACAATGCAGTGTTTAGAGAAGATTTTTTTTCACTGGATTAGGTACACACTCATATTATGACTTATGACACTCACGCCATGCGGCTACCTCGAAAAAAAAGTCTAGCTTTCACCTTGCCTTAAATTCGACGCGACGGTGTAATCCGATCCATTAAAGTTTCTACTGGCCAGCAATACAGGGTCAACAGGCCACGTCGAAAACTTCAATGCTGAAGAAGTTTCCAACTAGGTAGCTAGATTCGTAATTAAACTTGGTTGTTATATATGACGGGATTGTCGAATGTAGAAATTGACTTCAGAGTGCAATGCCAAGAAGAAATGACTAGCTTATGAATGAGTCAGTTAGTAGTAGTGGTCTATGATCAATAATAAAAAATATATATAGCTTAGGTATTCTGTTTGATGATGATGACGATGCACTGCATTTGTAACCACGCGATCCGGTTGCCAATGACCTTATACGTATATTATACATAGTTACCTACAAATTAGAAATTTTAGTTTGAAGCAAATGACTCATTGTATTATCACCTTGATTCTGGTGATCTTTCACATTTCTGAAATTTATTTTACACGAGGAAGTGGGGAAAAGGCAAGAAATTAATATTTTGAAATGGAAGTTCTTCCTCCTCTTCCTCCTCTCGCTCGCTCTGACAATGATATCATTCAACGAATTTTTGTTGGGTCTCTGTAAAAACGTAACATTTGACAATCATAATTGCATGGGAGCAGACATATTAGATTCTTTTTTTCTTCATATTCATTTTGCATATTATTATTATTATTTTCCTTCATCACTGGTAACACTGCGCGTGGTGGTTTATTGTGTTGCGCATAGTATGCAGGTGCAAGAGATGATGATGCGTACCATGAAGGCGTTTTGCCAGGCAACGTCTCTTTTGGCAATTGATCGTTATCATAAAGTATTTATAATACGCATGCAACCAGCATGCATTGCGAATGTGGCTATATCTTCCTTTTTTATACATACTTCGTCCCTCAATCTCCATCATGTTTACTTGAAGAAAGTCGTCGTTTGTTCTGAAAATCAGAGGGAGCCATACTGTTTTTACTTGCTCAAGTCTACTCTCTTAAAATGTAACACAGTGCAAAAAGTCACATTTTGCTTGTCTAGAGGTGTTCATATCACACGGTTATTGTTTATCTCGTGGATCTCTGCCAACTTTCATGAATTGCGAACGAATTGTATACTTTCTTTCTACACACCTCAAATAATAATGACACGAACCATTTTACAACAACCTGCATTTCTGCGTATTTCCGAAATGTTTTTTTTCTTCAAATATTGATTAAATTGGCAAGAAAAATTGTGCATTATAGGATTTACAACAACTTTTAGTATTTAGTCAAAATTATGTGAGCACTTTATTGAGGTGCAGACAGATATCCAACAGATATCAAATAAAATAAAAGTAGTATGAAACGCATTAAAAACGTGTGTGTTCGTGTTCACCCATTCAAATTATGTCCTTTCAAGCCGTTGCGTTCCCATCTTTCAGTCAGAGAGATTAAATACAAACCACGGAAGCTAATTTGCTCTGATAATTTTTATTTGACTAATTTGACTACACACACTTGATGCCAAAGAGGGTGATTATAATCGTAGTAAAGGGGTTTTTACTCGCGGATATTTAATTTTTAATAGTCTTAATGGCAATCTCAGTCAGCGCAGTCTAAAAGTGAATTCTTCCGCGTCTTATGCTCATGTATTGACATGTGTCATGCATCCACCTACCTTTTGCTGCTACTGCTAATTAATAGAGTTTTTTTTTTGCAAAGAATTATATGAGTGTTACGTCACAACTAAACCAATCCACAAAATCCCTCAAAAAAGTTTTCTCAATTCCCTTTTCATCTCGAACAAATTACCGTCTGTGATTACAATCAGAGTGTAATTTAACACAAGCGAAGCATGAAGTGCATAGTGCGCAAGACAATATGATATGGGTATAATAAGGCTCTCTCAAGTTTTTGACCACTTCATTTCATTATAACGAAACCTACTCGGTCTGATATCGAAGAACCCAAGATATATATTATTACTCAGTTTATCGTGTGGGCACTAACTACTGAACACACAAAAATCATTATTGCTGCATGCCTTCCTCTCCGTAAGTAAGTACTCAAATTTAATTTTTGCACAAATACACTTTTTTTTGCTGTTTGCACAAATCAAACACACAATACAGTAAGCGTGCATTTTGCAAACATATATATTATTTTATTGCACTGTTGATTATTACATGAAATGGAGTAAAAAATATATTATTTGCAGAAAAACAACTGGTTCTTATGGGGTTTGCTGGGTTTAGGAGCTTAAAATGCAGATTTAACAAATTAACGCTGCAAATCACGTGTATGGATTGGAATTATCCTTGTGATTATGCAAACTCACAACTCTCGTGCATTTTTGCTTTGCTTTGGGCCGTGGACTTCTGGGAGAGTTGAGGCTTAAAAATTTACATATTTTTAAACGACTTACGACGACTTGTCCAACAAAACCTGGTTTTTAGGAGTAAACGACGTTGAACGGAAGTGGACTTACAGACTATTCAACAACTCATCAAGGTAATACGTTATGGTATGTAGACTATTTAATAAATTAGGATTTGTCGAGTACTCCTTTTCCCCAACACTACACAACTATAAATATAATACGCTCCTTGAGAATTAAAATGCCGTACACACTGCCACCATTAAAGAATTTTGTTTATGGGCTGCTGTGAGTTATTAAAGTTTTGCAAAATAATGCCTCCCCAAACAACATCATAAAGTTACAATTAGAGGAAGCTGGTTAGGTAGAAAGAAACCCATTTTGCAAACCTGTTAGCAATTCCTAATAAGAACTAATATATATACGAGCTGCGAATGACTGATGATACACATTGCTACAGTGATGATCAACATAATAAGTGCAACAACACAACAGTAGTATAAATTAATAATAAAAAAGTTGAAAAGGAATTCGAAATTCGTTGAGTGAGCTGCCTGCCGGTTAGTCAGGATATAACTTAATTCATTGCCAATAAACAACTCAGGAGGAGGCTATATCGCCTTGTCGAGCTATCATCACCGGCTAAATCTGCTGACATGAAGTTTATGAGGATGATATGACGAGTTAATTGTTATTAGCTTTGATTGCGGTTTAGACCAAGCCATAAATACTAATCGAACTGTGTTGAAGAAATGGCTGACGACAACTAGATAGAGTGAATAGACACGTGTCAAGACAAGCTTAGAATTTCAATATCCCCAAAAAAATTCCTGATCCAATATATGAAACGATCTTTTCAAAACTTTTTTTCCAACACAACCTTTTAAACCTTTGATGTACGTGATTGGTCATGAATATATAGCAATGCTGAATTTCCCCAAATTTTAAAGGAGTGTTAACATGTGTCTGCTTTTTGGCAGAAAATTTTGTCAGACACAAAATTATTATCGAATTTGTATTAGCCTGAAAAAAACTCTCACTTTTTTATTACACTACATACTACTGCCATTTTTAACCAACTCCACTTCCTATACTGTTCACGGATGTTTACGAAACGAAAAAAGGCGACGACGCGATTTGCGTCTTTTTTAAACGTTTACAACATTTTTTGATGGTGGTTTTGTGTGTTAACATGTCAAATAAATTTTGAGCACGCGTTTGCGGCTATATATTGCGTTTGCGACTGTCTTCTACGCGTAAATTCCTTTGCTAATAATTACGGTAATAATAAATGCGGTTTTAAAATGCGAATGACCTGCGACCAAGTTTATAAATGAGGTGCAAAACTGCTTTAAAAAAAAACTCGCCTAAACCACTGATCCCATTTACACACCACCACCACCACCACCACTTAACTTATTATCTCGACAACAGAAAAATTACTACAACAACAACACGAAGTCATCGAAAAGCTTTCGTTTGGTAGTACGTCATGTCACTCAACAAGAGAGGACTTCAGCCAACGGTACGTACCACGCAAACTCTGTGACATTCACGCAATCAAGACTGCTGACAAGACGGTTGACACTTGTCATATTATGTTTTTTTTTTGGGAAGGAACAACTCTTTGTAAATAATGTTTTTGTAAATAATACACATTCCACACATTAAAATTACTTTCTCTTGGACAATATATTATAGTGTGAAAAAATATGTGGGCAAATAGAAATAATAATGATTTGGCGATGGTTACGTATATTATCCTTTTGAAAAATATTATATATTTATTGGATATTTATATATTTATTTATTTAAAGGTAGCGTCTTTGGAGCAAATGATTCTAAACCGTGATGTTTATTATATATGATTTTCGATTTAGTCCGCTGTCAACTTTGGTAGCCAGCTTGCTCAAACTTTGACCAACATTTTTGCTGGTCTCTTCAACGGTCCGAATGCCATCAACTTCAATGCTCTCACCGGAGGTGGCCGCTCTGAGGGAGGTGCTGGGAACGTTCTTGGAGGAGTTGGCAATGTATATTAACTTATTTCTATATCCTTCTCTTAATACATTTTTTAAATTCTTCTTTTGCACCACATAAAACATCTTGGCACTTTAAAACAATGTACTGACTATGTGTACACCTTCCAACGGCTATTAAGAATGATAAATATACTCTTTCCCGATCTCTGACAATTGTCCGCTGGATTGACAAATCTTAGTATAATCCTCTTTACCTCTTATATTGTTTTATATATGCATGCTCGAGTCCTCTCATGATTTTAACTGATTTACTATATAATACCGGACAAATTGCATGTGAATGTTTACTCTCTTATTACTGAAATCATTCTTGGTAGTTTTGTAACAAACCTTTTAAAACACAACACCACTGCATGTTCTCTCTCTCTCTCTCTCTCTCTAAAAAAATATTAATATGACTGACTTTCATATTTTTTCCCTTACTAACAAACACCTCCCTCTCTGAATTTGTCAGGACTTGAAAGGAGACTGGAGCAATAACTCTTAAGAAAGTGCAACGCTAACTGTAAATGAAAAACTGTTATGAAAATTCATAGAACAACGCTCAACAACCACCACTCAACCTTTAAAAACCTCCTCCCTCCTTAAGAAGACTTATCCCTCCACCCTGAATTCCGTTATTAACTCACACAATTTCCTACCGAATCCCTGCGATGGCTGTGCTGATTGATTGATGCTGATGCGAATGCAATTTTTTTTTTAATTTCTAATCTGAGAATCGAATGTTGCTAAACAATATATAATATCCCATATTTTAATAATAATAATAACAATTAGAATTAGAATAACGGAAACCAAAGGTGCTCTGTGTTGATTGATGGCGCTATCGCATATACGTACCACGAAATTTTTCTTAGACTTTGTGTTAATAAGAACTTAGAAAAGAACAAACAAAATAGTTGGTCAGCAATCTTATTCCTAATTTAGTTTAAGAATAATAATAATATACCTACCTATTAACCCTTTGACTTATATTTCTCGTACGTAACTCTAATCGTTATAAAATACATTTTACGGGTCGCATTATTATTATTACAGCTAATCCCCTGTGACGCATGTTGCTTCTGTTTTTTGTAATGTGTACCTTACAAAATGTCTTAGTCAGTTAGTTGTTTTTTGATAAATGAGACTTATTAACAATCCTGTAGAATATAGTATGGTAGTTAAGTTTTTTGTACCTTAACGCTTTCTTTTTTTGGGGAGTGGGTTTAATCCAGCGTTCCTAGTATTTAGTTTTTAGTTTTTACTACATTATAATAATCCTATACAATTTAAGTCCTCTTACAAAACCAACTGGAAATGCAATATGTAATAAATTGGTAAAAATAATATATTGAAAAAAGAGATAATTGTTTTTTATTGTGCGCGCATGCTCATGTAATAATCCTTAAATAATATTGTACTAAACCTATATACCAAGTATTTTAGTTGCTATTGTTTTGCTATTTTATTTCCAGAGCCCTTTACTTTATCCCTTCAAATGAATCCCCTCCATGAATTTCAAAAAAAAATTATTACTTTTTTGACATTTTACCATTTTCAGGATAATTGATTGAAGACCGCATGATCCGACTCTCTCCTTGACAATGAAAACAAAAATCATTCATCATCTATTTTTTGCTGTTTTCAGTGAAAAGGCTAAAAATCAGGTTAAACCTAATTTGCTATGTTTTTTGTGCTATTTTTTGTCTTCCGGCATTTCTCACAGTTTGCTCAAACCATCATTAACGCCAAGTTGAACTTGTTGAACGGTATATTGTCCCCATTCACTGGAGGCAGACCTTTGCTCAACTTTGGAGGATCTGGCTCTGGCGGTGGTCTCGCTGCCTTGTTTGGTGGACTAGGAGGTGGATTAGGAGGTGGATCTTCATCTTCATCGTCTTCCTCAAGTGGAAGTGGAGGTTATTCAAGCCCATCTGAGCCCAACTTCCGGATTACCATTACTGCCACGTCACCCGCTCCATCTCCGTCCACCGATGGGACTGTAGGTGTTTCTTCCCCAATCGTCGAAAATCGTTAAAATTTATAGTTTTTACCACTATCCTATTTCAATTTTAGTTGCAAATTTGACATTAAGAAGAAGCCACACATGATCACTTTTTTTACAAGTACAGAACTTGTCGCCAGATATTTAGCTAAGATATTACATGATGGACGATGTTAAATCAAAAATTCACGACGCTACTACGCTAGTTAAAAGACGTTTAAGGTTAACTGATTTGATAAAAAAAGTTATGACTTTTGACTATATGTTTTTCTGCTGTGCCATCATATTTTTTACACGCAGGTAATTTGTTAAGTAGTAAACTGTACTGCTTAAACTTTTATTCCCTCCGGTTGACTTTGGACTTATAGAACAGTGTTAGCTTCGATATAATTTTGTAGCGTCAAATATGCAGTACAATAGCTCAATATATAAAGAATATGTGTTATTACTGCCACATATTTAATTCCAATGACAAAATTTGGATTGAAGTCGATAATACATTAGTTGACATTATGTTCTTGGCCGGAAGAGCATTTTTTGACAGTTAATAGTTTCAGTATTTTTTTCACTAGGTCAATAAGTTAATAGAAATCCATAAAGTTTATTATTACACCATAGTTTCTTCTGTTATATGATTATGATTTGACGATTTAAGAAAAAAAACTTAAGACTTTTGGGTGCATTGCTATAGTTTCCATCTTTTCCAGGGTAATAAATTTAGCTGCAAACTTCAAGCGGTTGAGAATGAGAAGGATTTGAGCTGATATTTCCCTTTAAACGTATGGACTAAAAGCTAGCTTCACCCAGCTTTTGTTTGTTGGCAGGTTTTTTTTATTGTATGAAAGTAGTTTTCCCCATAAAATATATATCATTGTGATATTACACTAGTATTGTATGAATACAGTTTTATAGGATTGTTAACAAAATTAGTGTAAGCGCTTGCGATCATCGTTATATTACATATAGGCAATATAGGCATACTACATACTACTAATTCCCGGCATACGTACAATTCCTACTACTAGAAACACACAATCATGATGATGATGAACAATATTTTGAGTGCAATAAATCCGACCTGAACAACTCTTGACACTGATGATGATGAGCCTTTATTATAACATGATGTGCTCAAATTTTGGACAAACCGACGACGAACAATTATAACACAGGACCACACTTTGACTAGTAGACCATTTTCATTTCGTGGTGACGCCATATTATTATGATCATGTTCTTGATGAAAAAGAAAACAATTCACTTAGTCAGAATTGTTTTTACCGTAAGATACACAACACGTGAGAGTATTATCGAGTAGAAACACAAATCTTTTATATACGTATATATATTTTTTTTGTGGAACTGACTTCTCCCTATTCTTCTTCTTTCTTATTGACATGTTTGAGAAACGCGTGACGCTTTTGTTTGATTATCAAAAATGGTGCAACAAGGTATTATCTTAATTCCTTTTTTGCATGGGAGTTTTCCATATCAGTAGTAGTATGGAACAGATTAGAAAAGCCTGTTGATGTTGATAATCTTGTTAGAAACAAAGGGATTTCGAATGTATTATTAAACTTGTTTATTAGTAGTATTACTAGTAAAAGGCATATGTAAAAAACGTAGAGGTTGGAGGAGTTGTTTGAAAGTGATACTATAGCCTGGAGCCAGGCGCAAGTATTATTATTATTATTTTTTTAAAAAAATAATGCAAAAAGTTGGATAGATTTGATTTTGAAATGTTTGGTTGGATTTTGTGATATGGATTGAAAAATATTTTTGATGAGTTAGTTAGTTATGAGGAGGGAGGACGATGCCAAAACTTGGACTGAATGACGACGTGGTTTCATCCATTTTTGACACTTTAATTTTATTTTTCTTCTTTTTGTAAAAAAAAACATGACGGTATTCACACAGTTATTATTAGTATGTACATGAGGTAAAGAAAATAGTAATAGTAAATGTCGTTTTTGTGTTTGTAGAGAGCTTCTGCTTTTTGTAATAGTATTGTTATTGTACTCTTGTAACTACTACTTTTTTCCTTTCTACACTTATTGAATGTGTTTTTATATATGGAAACAGTCTTGGGGAACAAGCATTTTTTTTCGCGTGTGCAGTTTTGTTTTTTTGTTGAGACGAGTGAAAGTTTTGAGAAAATATATATATATACATACATGGATATTATCCAAATACACACCTCAAATGTGACAAAATACTGATCACATTTTCACACAAAAAACAACAACAACATAAGTAATATTAAAATAATATTATTATTATTATTATTATTATGCATTATATGGTTGGCTGTGTAATATCCGCGTATTATAGCTTGTGTTTAAAACGATTATTTACTACTTGTAATAAAGTGTGTATACATAAGTAAAATGTACTTTAGAGCGATTGTAGTAGATACTGTGTATAAACGTGTATAAAATATACATCTATACGTATATATTTTAAGTGTAAGTGATAATTTTAAAGACTCGAACCGAAGTTATTTGACAAACTATAATATACTTTGGTTAGAAAAATAAAAAAAAATTCATGAAAACACTTGTTCTAAATCCACGTGCTACATTCATTTTTTTGCGTTTCTTATCGTGGCGGTGCGGTGCATGCATGCCTGCATGAAATGGCAGCAGGGACAATAGTCGTGTGCGGCTTTGCTAATCCCAATAAAAAATTGTGTTTCTTAAAATTGTGTATAAAAACGTAGACTAGTAGATCTGGGCAAGATTGAGATGTTTAACTGTCAACAAGCTTCTTTATTATCTTCTTATTTTTTTAAAAGTAGTATTTCTTGTTGCTCTTATTCTTTCTTTATCCCGGCTTTGTACAATATGGTGCTTCCCTTTTTATTATGAAGTCTGTCGTTGATGTTTATTCGACAGTGTGTTTTGTATCTTTAAACAATTAAGTACTAATTTTCAAAAATTGCTCAAACTAAGTGAAATATGTTTTGTCTGTTTCCTCTATATTTCCGTTATTCTCTTGTAAAATGGTCAGCTAAGACCAACTCGCTTCTTCACCCCTGCCCAATCAAGCAGCAGCAGCAGCAGAAGCAATGTCATTAGCGGAGCTCAACCCAACTCATTAGACGAGCTGAATCCAGCCAATTTGCTGGCCACGTTTAGCAATGGAGTTGTACAAGGACTTGTCGAACAGTTTCAAAAGAGTGCCACCAGTAACAATAATAATAACCCATTCCTTGCCGGCGGCATCGGCGGCGGCTCCACCTTCGACTCCACCGATAATGGGAACAGCTTAAGCAATTTATTTCTCAATTTAAATGGGAACGCTCGCAGCAGCTCAGGGAATACTCCTCCGGCGGCTAGTGCCAACGCTAATAACTTTCTCGCCGCTTTGCTCAATCCAACTACCAGCAGTCCACAAGAGAGTCCAAAACCCGTGCCAACCTTGTTACAATCTAATAATAATAATAATAGACTCTTCAATTTCCCTTTAGCCTCGGGGGCGGCAGCGAATAAGGCCGAAGGTAGCAGCAGCGCCCAAGTCACAAGAAATCAACAACATTTGAGATCCCTGATTGCCCGATTGTTTCCAGGAACGACGGTAGCCAAAAATTAGATGAGTGGAAAAAAAATTTGTTTATATAAATACATTGTTGATTTACATGCACACGGATACCTCCAAACATCGTCGGAGAAAAGAATGATATGTTGAAGACGTATATTATATTTATTATTGACATTTTAAAAATGTACCTTTTGTATAAAAAAACCAATATCTCTGTTTTTGTATCAAAGTATGGTTGCGGGACTCTTTTTTTTCAAATTTGTAGATTTTTTTTCCTCTTAGATCAGTTTTTTTGGTCGAATCCTTTTCGACGAGTTTTTATTATTAAATTTAAGTATGCAATAATGTTGGACACGAGCTAAGACTTTAATATATCTGCTGTTATTATTATATATTTATTCGGGGTTTGTTATACTCAAAGTTGATCCTGGAAAGGAGTCATATTAATGACGTATTATTGAAATATATTATGTAAAATTGTGTAATGTAAAATTTATGCTTTTTTAAAGATGTACATGATAGTTTTGTATTTACAACACGATGAGCGTTGTTATTAAATCGTCGCGTATATATATATATATACCTCCACAGTATTTAGTTTTTATTCGCTAATAATGCCAAACACGATTGTTGTCTTTGACTCATTGACTGTTGATGAATGCTCCTTTGGATATGATGACTCTGTTGTTTAAAGGCATAATTGAAGAAAAAAAAGATGATAGAAATGTGTGCAACTATATATGTATGTTTATTACGTTTTATTTAAGGTAGTATAGTTTTTAAACACCATGCGACTCCAAACATCAATCAATATATATGTTGTACATTCAAAATATTATGTAGACGACACAGGTAAGCACCACCTCAAAAACTCATGTCTGAACGGACATGTCACTAGTTTAATACAAAAAAAAAGTTTTTTTCTTAGAGAGTTGTTTTATCCTCCTCTGTCAACAAAGTTTTACTTTACACTCAATATTAAACACCAAAAAAATTTTAAATGCCGTTTTAGTTCCCATTTATCTATACTCACAGTCAAAAAAATTACCCATTCTTTCAAAATACTCTCTCTCTTTCTCTCTCTCTGAATTAATATTATGTTCTACAGTAGTACAGCACTACATTTTCTCTCATTGTTGTAGCTCTCCCGTTCCACAACGAGAAATAAAAATTGTCGATGAGATCCTCGTGCATTTTAGAATCCTCTACTACTTCACCATGAACAGGGAAAAGTGAGGGGATATTCCATTCCAGTATATATTTTTTTATATATATATCTACTTAACCTTTACACACACAAAATCTCTGCAGGCATTAAAACCTTTTAAATGGATGCAAAGACACAACGATATGCTTGAAACTTGTGGACAACTCCAAGTGGAGAAGTTTACAGAGAATGCGAAAATTACTCAAAAAGTGATATACATACTTACATGTATAATAATGATGCTGCTAAAACTCCACTAGAAACTAGTATTTTTTTTTACGATACACGTGTAATAACTAACTCAAGTTTAGTAGATTAGTCATACAATCTGTGTATGCCTCTATGCCGTTCTATGAAATACGTTATACGTACATATACCTGCAAAGCATTTTGACTACCAAATGTATATAACATTTTAATTGTTAGTTAATAAAGTCTACGAGTTTACACAGATTGATCTGATTTTTTTAGCATGATAATAGTAATTAATGATTATATAAATATAAAGTGCATTTATATCGTTTTTACGTACACTATCAAGTACTGTGAAGTTACAATAATAACTATTGGATTTTACACACTCGTGCAGTTTCACCGAGAGAAAAAAAACATCACAATGACACATCACCACAACAGTATTCCAGTTTTTGGTTTGACTCAAAAATAAAAATCTCTCCAGGTCATATACCACGAAATTTTGAGACATTCACAAAATATACATATACATATATATATTTACGTTTGACGTTCCCTTCTTAAAAATGTAGCTTACTCGGAAAAAAATACACAAACAAGAGTATAGTCGTCGTGAACTTGAAATGTCGACTAAATGGCGATCATTTCGCGAACATCTCTCATCTCATTCAATCCACGGCTATATATATACATCTATATCATAATTATAATAATAATAATAATATATGTAGTCCAAGTGATTTATAAATTGGTATATGACTCACACACGGGTCACAAGAGTAGATGCCACATTGATAAGTCGTCGTCGTCGCACATGTTGCCATACAAACGTACTTACATCCACCAGGAAATTGAGGATGTAAAAGTTAACCTTAACCTTAAACTTTTACTAGAATGGACTCGTGCATCATCATCATCATTATCATTCTGGAAGGAGGGTTGGTTACAGAAGTAATTTTCAATGGTAGATCTCTTAAAATATTTTTTTAAGTAAACAAACACCATATTCGGAAGAGCATAATATATTACTTATATTAGTTACGCTGCTGTTTCAGTTCTTGCATTGACAAAAGGAATATAATGATAATAAAACCAAGATTTATTAGTCTAGTTTTAAGTATTAAGAAGAAAAAGCTTATTACAGCTATAACATGGAGTAACGAACGGCTCAACTAATTTGCACCTGCAAACGCTCCTCCAAACGCTGCCATTCGCTTATTACACGGCTAACAACTCTGACTCGATCGAGACGCGAGCGAGGATTATATATAGTAGCAGAGAATTCAAACGACGTTTGTGCTTTCATTTCCTCTGCCGACGGTTATTAGATCCTTTTCCGTTGAGCAATTGCAAGGAAACAGCGTGCATTTTTTAATATCCACTGCTGCTGGGAAGAGCTTTTATATAAACACATGCAAAAGTACTACTACTACTCGAACATGAGCGTTCGCCAAACTGGCCATTGACTATGATTATAATGGGCTACAACGCCTTACAAAAAATACGTCTTTTTTCAGACGCCTACACAAAGTACTGGCCTATTGATAAAATAGGTAGAAAGGGGAGTAAAAACCTTTCTGTCATTCCCCTCGCCTCCCACTTAAAACTCTGCCTCTCATCAAATTCCCTAGTAACAGGATAATGTGCAGTTTAAATTTTTCCTTTATAGCACGGAGCAGTTACGCAGCAGTTCAAACAATCTGCATATTGGTTACTTGATTAGCATCACCTTGTCACAATCATAATCAGCGTGTGTTTTGTTTTGAAGACGACGACGAAAAAGTCAAGACAGGAACATGAATGACATATGTATAGACAGACACTATCTACATTTGCGTATTTTTATATCAGCAAATTAACAACCATTTACAATGTTTCTTTTAGGAGGAGACCTTGAGGTTTTGTTGTTTACAATTCGGATATATGTATAATAAGTATTTTTTGCACATTCCCAAGCGCTTACTGTGTACACTACGCACACATCCTATCCTGAATCAATCAGCTATAACACTACTAGATTATAGGTATTATATCGACTTCACAAATATCGAATATATTCCTTGAAATAACGAGGTATGTCCTCTTCGGAAGTTGGAGAATGGCAAAAAGATGTGATAAATCTCGTAAAAAATTAGTTGCCGATCCTCGACACACACATGAAATTTTTTTTTTACAAGTGTGTGATGGAGATGATGGGAGTGAGACAAGCATAATATATATGTAAAACAGTGATCCTTATGACCTTTCTTGTTGTTAAATAAATACAAGTCATAAACATTTCGAAATCTTTCCAAGTAAGAATATAATATTATATATGTATGTATGTACAACTAAACTTTTTAGCAGCATCCCTGCCTCTACATCATTCTACACTGTATTAAGATTTATGGCTACCTCTCTCTAGTGGGAACTATAGGTATAAAATTTAATACACAACATTTAATAACGCTGCTGCTCTAGCTAGATATTTGCAATACTTAAAAGTTGTATGAAAAGTAAGGGTTTCCTTGAACCGGAGCGACAACAACCAGATCGACAAAAACAATACATCGAGAAGTTAGGTAGTTAGTTATATTATATATATGTGTGTAGTAACACCTTCTTCTTGACAAGTGAATTGAAACATTAAAAAACATGCAACGTGTTCATTAGAACGGACGACAACGAACGAACGAAATGCCAACATTACCAATTACAATATATATGAGACCAAAAAAACATGAGGAATTAATTCAAAATTTTAGCCCAAAATCCCTTTTGGGTTAGATTCAGATCCTCAAAATATACTTTAGTTTGCATCATCAATATTACCTACAATCTATGATTGTTGTTTTTTCTCCTCCTTTGACAAAAAAAGAAGGATTGTTTGGTTAGGAGGAAAAAATGTTTGACAAGATGCTCCTTCAATCAGTCTGTTGGGTAGATGGCACAAAATCTGACTTTTGCATCTGCTCATAGTGCTCATTTAATACATTGCTCGAATGTGAGTGGGACTGAACTGGCGAGGACAAAGAAGGGATTTTGTCCTCAGACTGAGATTTGCGTGGTGGACAACTCTCACGACGACAATCTATACTGGATTTGGTAGCCTGTGCTGGAGAGGAGGAGGGGGAAGAGAGATCTTGGTGACTTGCTGACGGAGACGGTATTAACTTTTGAGAGATATTACCGGAAGGAGAGTCTGGTTTCAGCGGATTGTCAATTTGCGGGTTGGTTGTTTCTTTGTAAGCCTGACACATCGGATGCTCATTTTCCTCTAGACTAGCTTCGTTAATTCCCACTGCCGGCAGTAACACGGAGGAGTTGCAACCACCATCATCATAGTCGTCGTCCTTGGATAGAGCCACAATCAAACCGTCGGAAGCATCATTTGGATCCACAACATGAGGTGGGGGGTTAGATTTTGCTGTTACACATCCGTCGGCAGCAGTGGCTACCATGGCCTACGCACATCATCAAAAAAAGGGAAAAAGTCAGTGCAACATGACAACAACTCAATAATAATAATGGCTTAGTGGAAACTGGATATTAATCGGCAAATAATAATCCGTATAGTAGTATATATATGCCTACATAATAAATAGTAATAATAATAATAATATAACCATTATTACCAAAGAGATGAGTGAGGGTTTGACCATTGTTTCTTCATTTTGTGGAAATGACGGCATCCCACTCTCCTCCGGTGATACTGATACTGATAGAGACTCTATGTGTTGTGTAGTTGCATGGTGGACCTGATGGTGGTGATGGGAAAGAACGTGATTATCATGGCTGGGAGAATCTGTCTCTCTCGAATCGGATGAATTGAGACCTCCATCTTCTAGATCTAAGTGGAGAATACTCTCCTGACTTCCGGTGAACTGTGAAAGAGAGGACACAACAACAAAGAAGAATAATAATAATTGGGGCATGACTAATCCAGCTTTTGTTTGACCAGCTATATAAATCATCAACTCTACTCAAAACCGCCACTATATATAGCTCCCGTCGTCCCGACGTATTCAAAAACTTTTATCGCTGCTACAATGGATACTGATACAACGTTGTTAGTAGTTTAACTTACGTGCCACGTGAGCCGTACTTACAAAAACGCGATCTGCTCTCCGTCGATAGCGTGGCAGATATTCATTCTCGTGGTTTCACACAAACAGACTATATATACTAAACTACACACAAATGCACACCAACGCACCGCGCCGCTACAAAACGCTCCTCCTGCTCCTCTGTCTTTAAAAGAAAATTAATTCTAGAAGGTTACCCCGTGCACAAAAACTGAATCCTGGTGGCTCTCTCTCTCTCTCTCTAGCAACTCATTATAATAAAATATGCAGAGGAAATAACCCATGAGCTTGGATGTAAATGTAATGGCCCCATTTACTTTTCTTTACTAGCTCGTAGCTACAAGTCAATTAAGTCAGTGTTAAGGAGGTAGACAAAAGTAAGAAGCATCATTAGGAAAATAAGTTTTTGTTTATTAACGTCAAAATATATAGATATCGAAAAAAACATAAATATATATATATATATATATATGTATGTATATGTATGTATATAG
>JAANSN010000126.1:0-89598 GCA_036850665.1 Dicranocentrus wangi | reverse complement strand
TTCGCGCAATCTGATTCCAACGGAATATTGTTCCTGAGGGCAGTAGCTTCCCAACGACATATCGCATAACCGTTTTACTGATAGGGGAGTAATTAGTTAATTTTCCCAAGCAAAGTTTACAATGTAACAGAATGCAATTCCCAGATTAGCTTCTTACTATAAACGGAGATTTCCAAGACGGTTGTCCTCCAGAACCTGCCATATTATCTACAAATCAAGAGCTGTAGTAGCATAAGCTGATGTGAGACGTAATGAACCTTACGCGAGCAAGAAAATCGATTAGAAAATCTGCGTCTTATTGGAATCAAACGAATCTCTAATAGTTCATGGCTTGAAAGCTGATTTGCTGATGCGTGGAAATGATATATATTGAGCTGGAGAAATTACATCAATCGCAGCGTTCGCTTTGTCCATGGCTTTACCTTTTACATCTTTATTTACACTCAAATGCGCTTTCCTTTAATTTATGCTCGCCATTTTATCGATTTCTCATCATGTTGATAGTGGTCCAGTCCAGTGCAGTGCAAGACAAAGAAAGGACACGCAATGAATACCCGTTAACCATGGAAATGTTCGTTTAATCCAGTAATTCATCCCATTTGATTTCCCATGCTTTCCCAATTTGCGGATTGATTCTTCGGGATACGACGTACTGTGCCACTATGTGTGTCCGACGCACGACCCTAGATTAACTTTACTTTTTAACGGATTATTCGTCAGTCTCCGTGCAACTAGTCTAGCATTCATTCTTTTCACCGGATGAATTTCTCCCGAAAAATTGGATGTTTAGCATACATGCATCCACCTGAATGCTACCTGTTCCTGTTGACATCTTCACAAATATCGCGTTTGCCCTATTTTTAAATATTACTGTTTGTTGAACACGCTACATAATATCAATACCAACATCAACAATGCATAAAAGACCCTGTCCTATCATTTATAGTGGGTAGTAGGTACATAACAATGGAGTGAGTGGTGTGTGATGATGGAGAGCTAGAGTCCAATTTAATCCCATCACATGCAATCACATCGCACATGCATTTGACAGCACTGCAATGATAGTGGGAACAACAGGAGCAAAAAAGCATAATATACTATCTGCTTGTATTGCATCTGTTTAAAATTCTCGCTAAACATTCCTATTTTCCATTTATGCCTGTTTGAGGTAAATGTCCTACCGACTCGACGGACGGATATTGGCAAACAGGCGCTGTTTCAGTCTTCAGCTATAGTCTTCTTATGTAAATGTAAATCTGTGCCTATGCTGGCTCCAACTCATCCAATTGTGTACTGACTGTGTGTGTACCCATGTACGCTCGTTGGTGTATGCATATTTTGTGGTTAGTAATAAAGCATAGCTGCTGTGTATTTTTTTTACATTACTTGACAGTCTGATTGCGGCCAGACTGTCGGTATAACTTGAATTTGAATTTACGTTTTCATATAAACGAACTGTCGTATTATAATTTACACGGTATTTAGACAAACTTGCAACTCCATTCACCATTATGCAGTTCTCATTTAACGGAAAGAAAGTCTTGGTCACTGGAGCTGGTCGAGGTTATTAACTTTAACTTTACTTTTTACTTGCTAACACTACTGGGCTCGATTGGACCAGTCATAACGAATAAAATGGAAAGCACGAACGAGACAGTTGTGTATATTCTTGTATTCCAGGTATTGGAAGAGACGTAGCTAAAACTTTGGCAAAGGAAGGAGCCATTGTGTATGCATTATCCAAAAACCCTGATAATCTGACATCTCTCCAAAATGAGTATCCCAACATCAAAACTATAGCTTGTGATCTTGGGGATTGGTCTGCCACGGAGAAAGCACTGGAAAACTTGGAACCTCTCGACTATCTTGTTAACAATGCTGCTGTCGCTATTAAGCAAAAACTGGCGGAAGCCACAGAAGAAGTGTTTGATTTGTACGTTGACCTCACTCTTGTTATGCATACGATATTATTGCACTAAATATAGATGCCTTCACCTCCTCTTTCTCTCGAATCTCGTATAGACAGTTTAATGTGAACGTCAAGTCTGTCATCAATGTTACAAAAATCGTAACAAATAAAATGATCGCTGCGGGAATAAAGGGATCTGTTGTCAATGTGTCATCAGTTGTAAGTAACCGCATTTATCGTCTTATACTCTATAAATTCAAACTATGAATCAATTATGAAAGTAAAATATATTTTTACTTCATTTGATGGGATTCTTACAGGGAGGAATTAGGGCTGGCCCAGACCTAATGATTTATCACGGCACTAAGGCGGCTGTGGAAATCATGACGAAGAGCATGGCTAAGCAACTAGGTGTACACAACATTCGTGTAAATACAATCAATCCAACGGTGAGTTAAGATATGATAATGTTATTTCGAATTCGAATGAATGAAATTTCCAACTTTACATACTGATAACTTAATTAAATAGGTGGTCATGACCGATATGGGGATTGAGATGTGGGAAAAGGTTGCAGAAGAATACAAACAGACATTGCCACTTAAGCAGTTCCCAACACCAGCAGATTGCACAAACGCAATATTGTTTCTCTTGAGTGACTTATCTGCATTGACTACCGGTAGTTATTTGCCAGTCGATGCAGGTGATTTGTGCTGAAATAAAACAACTAAATAAAATATTTTGAAAAACATGGAACCCTATAATGCTCTCAAGCTTACTTATTCGTAAGCTCAAGTAACACACGCCAAACATTCTTATTAGTCTTATAACATCTTACTAACTATACACTGTCCGGAGTGTACCACAACTTCATGACATTCATGCGATTTGGATACGAAGGGGATGGATGATATGGGATGACTTTTGTGTTCGAAATGGTTTAACAGTGAACAATTACAAGCCAAGCTCGCATAATATAAAGAAACATGGAAATCATCTATTCGTGTAGAAGGCAGTAATTTCTAACCCTCTTGCGCTTTTCTGACCGATCTGTATAAATATTCTCATTACGTTACTTACTTCATATCGTCGTATTCCCCTCTGCCTGTTGATGTACTGTCTTGTTCTCCGCATAATACCAATACATATGTATATCCATAGGCAATAGACTAGATAAACATGTAAGTAAACGATATCATTATTCTCTCCATCATTTTCTATGACCTTGAAACCAGTTTTTTTTGGGGGATTTCTTTTACCATGTCTCCGTGTCATATAATTCTATACTAGACGGACGGACATATTCATCATCCTTGCTTTGAATAATTAATCCAACATCCAAGCAGCCTTCGCTGTTATAAGACGGAGCAACTATCACGTTTCATGTTATGCATATGAATAAGGTAAGAGGTATTATTTGATACCGTGGTTTGACTTAGCAAATAAAACTGAAGCAATGTTTGGATGCTGGATAGTTCATAAGACAAATGCATATTAGCTTGAGCGATATCTCATGTGTGCATACACATTGAATATTATGTGTATATATTTTTTATTTGAAGTAGTTTATCTGCCTTGTTCATAAGACAAATGCATATTAGCTTGAGCGATATCTCATGTGTGCATACACATTGAATATTATGTGTATATATTTTTTATTTGAAGTAGTTTATCTGCAGTCAAAACCACTTAAAAACAAGCGAAAGCGAAAGCGAATTGCGAAAACAGCCCAGGAACTTTCAGCGTCGCGTTGTAACTGTTTTTAGTGTAAAATCACTGTTTTCCAAAATGCCGTATTCGTTTAAGGGGAAAAGGGTTCTTGTTACAGGTGCCGGTAGAGGTAATCATAAGTCTAAAGATTTATTATTTATGGCACAAAAAAATTGTTGGCAGTTAAAAATGTGTGGAATTAACCCCTACTACCTTAAACTTTAGGAATCGGACGGGATCTTGTAAAAACTCTTGTTAAAGATGAAGCAATTGTTTACGCCCTGTCAAAAAATGAAGCGAATCTAAAGTCGTTGGAGACTGAATGTCCCGGAATTATACCCATTGTATGTGATTTGACAAACTGGAATGCAACCGAAAAAGCTCTGGAAAAGGTGGATGTTGTGGACCATCTGGTGAATAACGCTGGTGTAGCACAGCGACAATTGCTTTCCGAAAGTACAGAGGATGTGTTCGATGCGTAAGCTAAAGAAAGCTATGTTGCATAACAAATGTTAATGAAACGTAGCAAAATTATATGTACCTTGTACTATTTTTTATATATTGCAGCACATTTAATGTCAATGTAAAATCCATAATTAACGTTACAAAATTAGTCACAAATAAGATGATTGCTGCTGGGAAGAAAGGATCTGTGGTGAATGTCTCCTCTGTCGTAAGCTGGTGGCTAAATAATTCAAGCAATTTTGATATGTACGCGGTTTATTCAGTATGCAACTTTGTACTCTTTATAGTCAGCAGTGAAACCAGCAAAAGGATTGATGGTCTACTGTGCAACGAAAGCAAGCGTAGATATGCTAACCAAATGCATGGCAATGGAGCTAGCACCACATAAAATCCGAGTAAATTCAGTTAATCCGACTATAATCATCACAGACATGGGACATGATCTTTGGACTGGTCAGCTTGATGATCGCCGTGCTGATCTTCCTCTTGGAGATTTTCCAGCAACCGATCATTGCAACAACGCAATTATGTATTTGCTCAGTGATCTATCCGAGTATACCACAGGATCAACGTTAATGGTTGACTCTGGAGTCGTAGCTAAATGATTATATGCCAAAAATGACATTCAGCACTATTCCTGATTCTAAACTATGTAAGAGCTACCCATTAGAAAAGGTGTAATAATAGATGTGATCAGCACCTGTGGGTCCATTTCATGTATTGCTAATTCTAACGTCCTCACACCTTACGAATGACATTGGTTAACAAAATAATACGAGTTATTAAAATAGCAAATAATCATATTACGCTTCATTTCGAGGAATAGTGAATAGTCAATTCATCCACCATCTTTGTCATACCACCTTGAAATAAAAGGCAATGGTAAAATGGTAATCCCACGCCCTTATGCTTTGTCATTGTGTTTGAGTCATACTTATTCTGTCATCATTGCCGAGGCTATTGGCCATGTTGTTATGGACATTGGTATTCGAAGCTCGGTCCTTCATTTCGACGAGTTTACTTGTTCCTGTCAGTCATGTCCATGGAAGAATTTCATTTCCTGTGTTCATGGTTATCGGTTACACATATTGCGGAAGCCACTGTGTATAATAAACCGTCATTTAAAAAAATAGCTATAAAACATGGACAAGGGACTGCATTCGGATTGTTCAGCTATTGCATACTTGCATTCATTGTTAGCAGACATTTAAATGAAATGTACTAGTAATATTGGCGGTTGGAAGTTATGCAAAAGTCGAAAATCAAAAGCATCCATGCAAGTCACCGGGAGCAAGGGTAGACCAATTAAACTTAGGACTTGGCTGGTAGTGGTACACCATTATGCGAATATATATATCCGAGAGAGTTGGAATTTTAGAAGGTTTTCAAATTGTAAGCAATTAAATCATCAGATCACATTTGTCCGTGACCTCAGTACTGAGCGTTGAAAAGTGGCTCCCGGTTATGAATTCCCGATTCCGCCTAAATTTGACTTTTAAACCTGTTTTATAGATTGTGGCAGTCGTGATACTAAGCTTAGGCTACTCTAGTCTCAGTGTAGATCAAGACTGGAATCATCGCGTAACTGAAAATGGAATTAACGTTTGTGTAAAAATTAATAATCGCGTTTTTCATGCAAATGTAACAGCACTATATCAGAGCGAGTGTGAGCGCAATCCACATTTCAAGGCAGACCCGTCGCAGAACTGTAAACAGTACGTTAAAACGAACTACATAGATGAACTGCGAAATCCATTTTCCTCGTGCAACAAGAACATGCACCTCTATATTGACAACACCTTGAAACGTTGGCAAGCGAGTGAAGTGGCATTCCTTGTTTTCATAACACTCATTACAATCTTCCTCACTATTCACATGATCTTCACGAGCATTTCAAAAAACATCAATTTGAGGACTAAATGGGTAAAAATAAACAAACGATTTACTATTTTACTATTACTAAAACCTCAGCTAACTATTTTTCTACATTTTTACAAGAATGCTGCACTGCAAGGGATGGTGTTGTTTACATCTGGATTTGCTGCAATGCTGTTATCCATATCGTTCAATACAATTGATGACAAGTACCGGCAAATTGTGGGACACAGTTGTTTACCGCAGTGCAGGCTTCTCCGATTCTGTAATACAGGCAACATGTCGCCTCATGCTGTGGCCATTCAAAAATCCTTTAGAATTATAATTGATCATATATTAGAAGAATACGACGCTTGCCAACATGCCATCACGAAGCATGCTGTTTGCGTAATGAATTGGCTACAAAACAAGTTGCAAATTACATATATCCTGTTACTTCCTTCGGAAATATTAAGAGAATTTTGCCATTTCTAGGTTCTTTTGTTAATTATGGTTGGTACATGCACTGCCTCCATTCTAATGGCAATGGATTTGACTACGAAATATGAAGAGGAGAGTGAACAGGAAGAGATAGATAAGAACGGAAGTGGGGAAATGGATATTATCATCGAAGATGAGAATGTTGATTTTGGCAGTAATTCAGACATCGGAGGAGAAACGGCACCTGCTTTGAGCCATCAGCGTCGAAGTTCGAAAAGAAAGAGTAGCTATCAGTCAACTGGGACGTATGCTGTCGCAGACTATGTTTTGCAAAGCAAGTCAGGGCCTGATGTAAATAGACCGAGTGAGAATAAATAGTGCTGACCTTGTCAATTAATGCCTTTCTGTGCACGCCAGTTCTACAGTGAAAACGAATGGAACGTCCCTTGCTAGTTCTCTTCTGCTCCATTTTTACCAATTTACTTGCATATCCCCTGTGGCTATTCAGAGTTATAATTAGCTAATAAAGTCTAGGGTATTTATTTGAACGTACAATTACAATGTGTAGATTTGTTGTTTGACCTATAGCATTAATAAAAACATGTTTTTATATATATTTCCTCAAAGAAGCAATCAGCATCTCAACTTAGGTCATTTTAAATTCTTATAATATACGATGTAACAGGTACAGCTTTCACTATGCAAAACACATAAAAACGCAGACCTGAGAAGCATGATGATGATGACACATTGAATACCAGACGAAGATCGTGATAATAGCATATATAGCATGCTAACTACTAACTGCTAACTTATTTTAACGAGTTAGCTAATCAAGCAAGACGATACAGACAAGACTGCGAAATCAAAGCAAAGGAAGTTGTAATTCGTAAATCGTATATCGAGGCGTATCATATCATGCAGGGTCGCCATTGTAGGATAATACATTTTCGTAAACTCATCATGAAATCATATTCCTTGCATATTTACAATATGAATCATTTAGGATAGTACTGATATATTTTATTTGATGTACATATTTCTACTTATAATATCACATCATATACTAAAAAATACTAAACCCTATACGTAATGCGATACAAGCTTTAACACCTAAAACAGCTTTTGGTATATATGCACAACTGGAGTTGTGTTAGAGTTCCCAATTCCAAGACGGAATGCAGTGTAGGGAACTACTCCGAGACAAGCAGATGCTACACTTCTCTGACTGTAATGACAGAGGATCTTTAGTGGCAAAAGTAAAGTCCATGAGGATTAGCTTCAATTTATGTCTTGAGCATAAAGTACCATTTTCCACTTCCTTTCCCATGTTGCCAACCGTGAAACTCGCGTAAATTCTAAATCTCATAAGCTTTCCCCACTTTGCTACACATTTTCAAACTGTGAAAGCAAAAGTGCTGTAGGGGTTTTCATTTGGTGTTATACTCTTATACATTAACACCACTGGATGTATTGCATGCACGTGAACCAGTATTCGCACTTCCCGTAATACTTGAAGAACATATACAATATTATATTACTGCTATTACTGCTGCGCTTATTATCTGCTTCTGCTAAAATGATCAGATACAAAGCAAAGGTACAATCTTGACTCGTTATGGAAAGCGTAAAATAAACAAAAAGTATATGTGTTTAGGGAAGGTTGCGGTTGTTGTTTGTTTGTTTAAAATTATTCTAATTGTGAGGTTTTAATTGTGTGTTTGTGTATTTTGTTAGCATTGTAGCCGACGTTGCAGTATTATTATTATTTGTTGTCTAAATTACGTTCCCCCATTTTATTTGATACCATTTGACATGACATGACATCATTAGCTATTCAGCGACACCCGTTTTGCTATAGCATGTCATTGGAAAACATATTTTGACATGACCCATTCACCCCTTTCGTCCAAGTGTGACTGAAATTCTGTATTAACCATGAGATTCCTAATTACGACCCATCGTATCTTCACACTGACCGGTTTATTTGGCTCAAGTATTTTTCAGTTATTGTCCTTATAGTCACAGAGACATTCGGACGGACGGACAGACTAATACACTATAACATCTTAAATGCTAGAAAGTTTTTAAACGCTTTGAAAAATCGCAACCTTAATAATCAGTCTTGTAATCACTTCATTTGTCATCTTTGTAGATATTATCTTCTGCAGTCTCACTGGGGACTTGGCTTAAGCACCTAAGAAGCCGAGCAGCTCATGAACAAGCGTGCCTGAATCAAAACGCTAAGTTGAGAAAAGCTGGGATAAAGAAAATTACAATTGCAGTGTTCGTGATAAAAATCAGATTGTTATACACTTCCAAGTTCCAGCCGAGTGGAACGTCATCATCCGGTCTAGGCTTGTTTTTCCCAAGCCAGTTTCCCCATATATTAGTTTTCTCCCAACCCCGCTTTCTCCTTCAGCCGTTTATATTTGTATTGTATGCTGGTTTTAAATGTTTCTCTGAAGGATTTTGCTTGACACATATATTACTACAATCTTTTGGATTTATTTGTGCACTTTTCCAACCTAAAATAGCTGAACCATAGTACTTAAGTGCTTCAATTCAAAATCGCATCTGTATTGAAATCTTCTAGACATGAACACTTTTGAGATAACTGCAAATGCAAAGTGCACTTTTTGGGACTGATATTCGGTCAACATTGAAATCATGAATTCTCTATTCCCTACCCTAGTCCACATTTGCATTTTCTAGCTATTGTCTATGTTCATAATTACAGTTTGCCAGAAAGTGTTCATGTACACATTTGTGTCCGGTCATGGGATCCGGGTATTCCTTAATCATGGATTTGGGTATACAGGTGAATTTTAAATTCGATATTTTAATCAACAGCTATACTCAAAGATTAAGACAAAACCTTTAATAAAATACTATAACGGCCGGTTCGAAACGCCTAAACATAGCATCCGCAAATTGAATCCAGTATTTAAAGACGACCTGAAAAATTTCATTGCGAAATCGGTTTCTGCAACAAGAAAGATACCTGTTCGCTGGATTGCGATACATGCATAGGTACGCTGTTTTCGGGACTGCTTGTCGATGCCGTAAACCGAAAACGTACTTCTTGTTTATTAACTGTATTTTAAATTGTAATGTCACAAGACAAAATGCGTCCGGCCGGACTGGACGTAAAGTAGGGATGAAGCCCCAACTAAAGACTGTGTAGGGTTCATGTGTAACGTAAAGTGCTCGTTTTGAAAAGTCCTTTCTTAAGTTATATTATTAAATATAATATTAATGTTATGTGATGTAATTTTGAACATCGGAAACAAATTGAAATGCTACCAGGTTCCAACCAAACTAGCCAGTTGGTGTGGCATTGGAGGTCCATCGATCGATTTGTTTTCACATAGGGAGAGAGAGCTAGCAAAGCAAGGAGAAAGTCGTATATAGGACTTTCAATAAGCACAGAGCAGAGCCTCGGCCCAGTCTTTCCTAGTAGGCACCAGGAGCACGAACAGCAGTATTTCATTGCCAATATTCGAACAAAGCAGCAGGTTTCCTTCAGTTTTTATTCGCCGCTTCAGTCCCCACCACCACGAGGAAAGTTAGCATGCATGAATGCATCCGTATGTTATGTTAGCAATATGTTGTTTTTGGTTTCGCATCCTGCTGCTGATGGTGTTATCTTTATATGACTCGCTTCTCATTTCATACCGTACNGAATGCATCCGTATGTTATGTTAGCAATATGTTGTTTTTGGTTTCGCATCCTGCTGCTGATGGTGTTATCTTTATATGACTCGCTTCTCATTTCATACCGTACCGCAAGACACCAGGCAAACTAGATTTCCAAACCGGCACGGCTCGAAGCATCAACAATAGCAGTAGTATTCTATCATGTACTAGACTCAAAGATTTACAGTTTTTATACAGATGTTAAATGTAGGATGCATTCTCAAAGAGTCGGATATGGAGCGCAGAACTATTTAGCGATTTCCAATATATTATACATTCTACCCAACACACTCACCCACGATATAACGCTAACCGGAGATTTGATTTATGCTTATCTTGACTTTATGTCTTCATATCCTAATTCAATGTTTTTCAACTCACCAATGAAATGGGTACGACATATAACAGATTGAGTAGTGCAGAGGTCATGAATGCATTGAAGAATATTACAATGTTAGTGCGGGTGAAAGGAAAATACAAGAGGAAGTTCAGTGTATTTTTTTTATTAATTCGTCTATTTAGTCATGCGAGATTTTGCAGACAAAAAATCATAACGGTAAAGCATACAGTATAATATCCGCCAGTTAAAATAAGCATAATAAGCACTTGAATAACGACTCTAGCATTTCCCGATCACGCATGGTTAATCCTTTTCAATTTTTGGAAACCCCAACCTTATAATTGACCAAATAAATTACTACTTCTCTGTTTTATATGAAACTCACAATCATACCATGCCTAAGCATACCGGAATTTCTGTCTCGTGACACGGTTGGTTGTAGTTGTGATTCATAATGATTGTGAATGATGGGTGATGAAAAGCCAGTCATGCACACCGAATATTATTACAATTATTCTTTAATTAATATGCAAAAATTAAGTCTTGCTGAAATGTTTCACTCTGCATACTTATTTATACCTTGCCTTGCGAAAACTTAAGGCTCCTATTTAAACTTTCCAAATAACGTGGGATGGGATAAACAAATCCTTTGGTTTGAAAACGATTATATTGTTGTTAATGATTCACGAATCGATATAGTTAAACTTAGCTATTAACCAGTAGGCCGAGTTAATTATTCGGGTGTACGTTCCGCGAAAGTCAGCGCAACATCAACAATATGTACGTGAGCAAAGTACGTTGGGGTTTGTTAGGATTAGGATTGTGCTCGGAGACACATTATAGACTAGTCATACTGAATAAATGTATTTAATGACGTTTTTTTACTTCCCATTGAATTTTAGAAAGAGAACGCCAACCAGTCGGCCAGTAACGCAACAGATTTGAGTTACTCAAGAGCAAAGTTTTTGGAATTAAAAAAATCACAAATGTACCAAGATTTTTGTACATTAGTCTTGTAAATGGTACGCTATTATTATTCTATGGGAAATTAATTCAAGCACCACTAAAAGTAAAATGTTTTGAAGGGAATGTGGTTAAACGGTATATTTATGCACATAAAAGCTAAGATAATTAATAAGTACATTATTGAGAGTTTTCCCTTTAAGCACTCTATTTTCACTGATCCTTCTTTTAGATGATGAGACATGAAGCACAGATCGCACGGGATGCTGCTTGTACGCAAATTACGTGGAGAGGAAAGAGCTATAAAGATATACGAAAATGGAATACTTACATTCGTGTAGCTATATTCTATTGAAAATGGGAAACTAGACTAGAGTGAAAGTAGAAGGAAAAGTATATTTATTCGGAATTGCCTGTGGGAAAAGTTTAAAGTCTGTTTTTTGGAACAGCTACTGGGCTGCTAGTCATACTCGCACCCAATCTACTTCCACAGATTTTCTTACTTCGCCTCATTGTGACTTCCAATTTCCAGTTGGAGGATGGAAGGTAGCACAAAAGGCATAGAAAAATGTTTCTGTTCAGGACTAGGACAGAAAGAACTTAGTGTTAGAATAACTTAGGTGAAGAAGAGCTGAAAGAGGACTAGCATTCTGGATGAAGTGCACCAACATCGATGAACCTACAGATTTTAGTATGGATATAGAATTAGAAGTGAAAAGTAGGAGAAAATATCTTTATACAGAGAATGCTAGTTTCACAGCGAGTCAGAGTAAGGCACGTTTATATGTCCTTATAAAGCTTGTAGGGATATACATAACTACCAGCGCAGCGGAGAGATGCATAGTGTTGTAAGAAATAACAAATAATAGTAGGTATATACTTCTATAAATGCGTCAACATGTTTGCCACTGCCACACAGAGAAGAAGTCAACTTTAAAAATTTCTTTTGAGTAAGCTCCACCGTCTTTTCTCTGCCCAAATATAGTTTTGTGCTTTGTCGGATAACAACTATGTACTTAAACAAAAACTTACGAGTTAGATAATGAAAAATAGAAAAATCAGTGTAAAATATACTCCTTGACAAGTGTAGATTGGTAATCTGACATTAATGTGCTGCTGCACTATCTATTAAGCATTGTTTTATTTCGTTGAAGTGAAACATGACGATATCAAGAAATTCGTAATCAAGATCAAGAACGCAACTTATTATACACACGTCTCTCTCTGCTAAAGGACTTATTTTTTACAATTTTGTTACTTCTTCTATACATGCGCTAACTGCCAGTTTATTTTCTCAAATTCCATTCCAGAATATCTTCTCTTTGCTTCGTTTCTTTTCCTTTTGCTTTCCTCTGTTCTTTCAAGTAAAACACATACTCTGCAAAACTCCCATTTCATTTATGAAATTGTACCTCTGGGATGCATACAAGCTGTGGCAGCCTATGAATGAAGGTGTTGCTTCGTCTTAGTTTCTTGATATGTACATAATATTAGGAGAAATGCTCAACCTGTCAGGCATTTATTTAAGTAGAGGCATATAAGTGAATGATGTATAAAGCAACCATAAAGTAATGCATATTCGAATGAATATAGGTAGGTAGACACTTTTAGACACCCGAGCCTTAGCGCCTTAGTACAACACACTGTGTTCACTAAACTAGCAAAGCGAATCGAAGCAGCAGCATCTTTCCCCGGTGCTAGGAGATTTTGTAGTCAGTTCTTTCCCGTTCCCCGGACTGTTCACTCCATATCCACAGTTTGTGCGAAGTAAGCGTTTTTGCAGAGGAGAAAGCATTGGAGGAAGGAGGCTACCTATATTATCCTTCCTTTCCCTGCAAATCCGTTTACTTGACTATTTGCTTACCAACATATAATGAATTAAACCCCTCTGGCAATCTATACCTTACAAAAGCTGTAGATTTTCACGGAGAACGAACGCTGATAGGAGAGTTATTAATCTATTGGGCCCAAGGGAAACTACAATTTATGTACTGTAGGACTATTATAAAATCTTAATTTTTGGTGTGCATACGTACATTATCCACATTCGCATCAATATACTTATTTGTTAGCTCTGGGAGATTATGTGTGTGGGACTGGGTACACGTAAATTCTCCTGATTCTTGTGTACCATGTACGTGTACGTGTTAAAAACGCGTGACTGCAAACAACTCGAGAATTTTCGCAACATAAACTGAATATTTTATACCTAAGCATCCAACCAAATATTAACTTGGAAGTACAATCCTAAATAAAAAAGATTCAGAATGGGGAAGAAAGACATTCAACAGGGCGACGAAGAAAACCGTGGATGCTGTCGGCAGTGTTTGAACTGTTTACAATGCTGTCAGCTTCCAGCCGCTACAGGGGTGAAAATTGTGTCTATCATTTCGATTGTAAGTTGAGTTCCCGTCATTACATACCTAATTCCTATTCGATTCGACATTTCCCCCGCCTTGTGATGCTAATCTTCTCACTTTTTGTACGTTTTTTAGCTAATCGGCCTAGTTTTTTGCTGTCTTGGGGTATGGACGATAATCGTGACAACAAACAATAATGAGCTTGCCCCCAAGAGTCAAGTTGTGTACGAACTACATCAAGCACCTCAATCCGATCTCACACTTTCCAGTTCTAGTTCAGGAAATGGCCCCCCATCACTCTCAGTTCATAACACGGTAGTTAGTGCAGGCGAGCAAGACACGGTTAGTACACAGTCAAGTTTATTTGACACATCTTCGGTGTACCTCTCAGCCTCAGCAGCTTCATCATCATCATCATCATCATCATCCGCCACTTCCACATCTTCTTCTTCATCGTCCTCCTCATCATCTCATCCAGGCACACCAGGGTCGTCTTCATGGCCCTTATCCTCAATCTCAACCAGTAAAGGGCCATCCGGGCGCAAGCCTCCGGTGTTGAGCCATGTGGGTCTGAAAAAACTGATACCATTAGCCAGCTATCATAACTATCTCCTTTGTTTGGGAATCCTGTCTGTTTGCGTCGGATTCATAAGGACTGTGGCGAGCATCTTCTTGCTCTGGAACTCGGTGGAAAAGGTTTGTCTTTTGACGACTCCTATATTTTTCAATGAACGGGCTTGCCTTTCTGTATATTTTAAGGAAATATAACGATCGATCCTGAAATTGAGGTTTGGTTTTCGGTCCGGTTTATTCATTATAAACGTACATCCTTTCACAGGAAGTTTTAGGTAGTGCGCATATGTAGTATGTATACTTCCTTGGGAAACGGTGATTAAATATGAAAACAAAAGGAAACTCGACAGCGTAGTTGTAGTACCTCAAGATTTAGATGTAGATTCAACAAGGCCCATGTGCTGGGATATTTTTCTCCAATATAAGACCCCCAGTGAGACCCGCGTATTTGGTTTGTTTCACCAATCGTATTTATTCTTAGCCAGTATAGACACCCGTGTAGTTTAGGAAGAGCTTGGGTTCAGTTGTTCATTTCACCAACCCAACAAAGGAGCATGCAAGCTGCAGAGATTTATGGTCCTTGAGTAGTTCATTTCCTTTCATGGTCTTCACTGCAACCACTTTATTGCTGCATGACTGGAATGAAATATAAACTTTTGGTGAAAGTTATAAGTAGACGGATAGCATATATTCGATTGCATAGTCCGTATTTAAAGCTCAATAACCGACAACTTTCAAAATTAAACTGTTTGATTCTCACAATTGTCCCTTGAGAACGAACGTAGCGTGCAGAATTCTAGGCACGATGAAGATAACGGAAGGGGCAATCTGCATTCCAAATATAAAAGATGACATTGGTAAATGTTCATGCATTGATCCAGGAGTTTTCATCAAGATGCTCGAGAACTCTGCGGGCAATTTTTTTGACTTTCTAGCCAACCTAGGCTGAAGGAAAATGGGGGAGCAACTAATGATTTAACTTTTACCACAGAAATTTAACTGTTTAAAAGCTGTAAGCATACATATTTGTATATAGTCGATACCTACATACGCGCATCGGTGCTACATGAGAGTCCCAGTCCTAGGCTTTATGACATATGAAACCAAAACCAAATTATTCGTCACAGGAGACCAGAGACTTCCCACTGGGGCATTATTACTGTGAAAGTTATAGCCGGCCCTTCATGCTATACATGTAACATTGTAATGTACATATAATAAACAACACAACCGCTGCTATAATATGTGATACTTATTATCTTAGTATCATTACATCACTTTTAGTGCTACTATTCCTTTCAACAGGTTATTGCCAACATTTTAAATCCACACTTATAACAATTTATCTTTCTTTCACTCTGGTATTAGCGGATTGGTTGGACGGAGGACCAAACTAGTTTCGCTGCACGTTTCTACAACTTTCTTATCAAGTTGAATTCAAATTATTCGAATTCGACTGCATTGTAAATAATGTTTGAATACCGGCTGAGGATATCTACTAATGGTTATACATATTTTTAAAATGCAATAAATGCTAAATTCAAAACGTTTAGTTGTAAAATATTTAGAAGAGCAAGTGGACTGGTTTGACTGCAAGGTACATATGAATGGCGGGTAGGAAAGTCGATTTTATTACATTGCTTACGATTAGTTAAAATCTGATAGGCATTACATAGGTCGACGTCCTTCGACTTTATGGCTATCACAGACTGCATGGTTCATTACATATCGGTATATGCCTATAGTTTTAAAATCCTTGTAATGTTACAACCGTAACAGTTAAAATACACAATATCCCATTTGTAAAGGTAATGTATTGGGTATTGGTCACCATACTTGGTGCAGGTAAACTGAGAATGTGCAACAAAATGGCCTAATAAGAAGTACGAATATATAGTCTCATCCTTATCTCCGTAAAACTTATCTACCTAGGATAGGCAGGCTACTGCTAGAGAGGCGGTGTTGCGTAATACGATCGTAAAATTTAATGATCAGATGTAACAAAATGGAAGAGGAACGATGAAATTGTCAAACGAACTGGCGTCTCACATGTATAACGCATTAAGCGAAATTGGTTACCCAGAAATTGAGAATATCGAGCCACCCTGCCGTGTTGTTAATTTATTTTATTGCGATTGCGACTATATTCTTTATACCTGGCTGAAGGCTGAACTGCGTCATCCCACTACTAAGCGGTAGTTGCACATCTACTCTATTACATACAACGTTCATAAAGGATATTAAGGCTTTCCCAGGACTTGATATTACCTACCTGAGTCAGTTACCGTAAATATGATAGGAAATATCTGGCACTGGGGGCGATGTTGGAGCGAGAAATGGAATGGAGTGGGCAATAGACAATGTATGATAAATGATAACAGAGACAAATATGGCATAACGTTGCATAAGATTTTATAGTTTGATATATTCGTCATTTTGTTCCAGAACGAAATAACAGGTTTCAATTGGGTGTGCACGTTTTTCATTTTGAGGTAGATAATTGATTTGCCAAACCATGCGTGAACCTGAAATTGTTGTGAAGTATACCACACGTGAGGTATAAAGGCAGTACATGAGAATTAGAATTAACATGGTGGAAGAAGGTTTATGGTTAACTTACTCTAAAAGTGAAAAGCAAACTATACATAGTCAAAATAATGAATTCTAGTCTAAAACGAATTGTTAACAGTTCAGTAAGCTGAGGCTTCAGTGGGTTTTCTCTGAAAATGTATTTGCATAATTTCCATTATTGAATTCTACGAGAATTACATTTTTGGGACAAACTTTACGATCACAAGGACACATGCACGTAATTATCACCTGCAATAATTATTAAAGTAAAAGATCAACAGAGATCGACGGGGGAAATGGACGCAAGGACATTAGGTCCTTTTTGCCGTACAAATCACATTAATTAATCCATGCACATAACACAAATACATTGCCACACAATGCTGAAATTGGTTCAGGTTTTTTTTTTAAATCATGCACTTTAGTTCCTCAAAAATTTATATCACACATAAAATATGATAAGAAAGAGAATGAATACACGTAGTAATCATAATTAATTTGTGCAGTGTGCTCGAATTGAAAGAATTTTTCCTTTATATCATGACGGCGACTCTGGCGACGTCGAAATCAAATGTTGCCTGACTCACTTATACTGACTACCTGACTTTTGTATTGTCAGCTTGCATTTCACAGGTAATACTCCGTAAAAACACTATACAGGGCACGATTGAGAATTACTAGTTGTTTCAGCTTCCCGAAAGGCTAGATTTTCCATTCCGGTTGACACGTATTGGTGGAAAGAACTAACGTTAATGTGATCCGCACACTTTCTTGGAAGCAGACACAATTTAAATATGTAAATTTATTTTACAATAACACTTTCTTTTTACTCAAACAGCTCGACCTCGACAAATGACATCACTCTGTTATGCTGACGCCGAAACCATCCTCATTGTCAGAACAGTCATTGTCAGAAGAACCACTCTCGTCGGGTCTGACTTCTATTTAGAAACACAACTTTGGTAGACTATTATAGAATAAAACCATAGATTTAAGTTTTTCTTCTATGTACAAATCCATTTGTGCTGTTGGCAATTTGGTGGATGGGGGTGGTGTGGGTCGTATATATGAGATTTTGAAAGAGGCTTTCTTTTTTTGCTGACATGACCACGACCACGTGAAATGTTGTTGCATTTACCCATTTCCCTTCCTACAAACTTTCTGTCTGATAGTTCTTAGTGTCCAAACGTCTGTTTGACCAGGCGTTGACACAGCTTTCAGACTCACTCCATTTTCTTGAAGGTACACAGGACACACACTATTACTATTAGTATTGATTTTCTGTCCTCCGTCTTCTGGACATTGTGTGGTTCGTGTTTTGTATAAAATAAGCTACACCGACCGGAGCCAATATAAATTGAAGGACATGTGTGTTACATGCCAAACAAGAGCTAACCTCAACAGAAGCTGAACCTTTTGATACTCATGTGAGACTCTCAGGGATCTCGCTTTTACCGTAATACTTGCAGTCACTTGCAGAGTCAACTTACAAGACACTTTTTGCAACTTGTCTTCAACTGTTCTTTTCCATGTAGAAACGTCGTGGTGTACAAGCACTATGTGTGTAACTCATGTATTTAAAAACTAGGAAAACTTTCTATTAGGTTTAGTATAGTTTGGATTTTTTTTTTGCAGTCAAGTATGCTATTACATTTTCACTCTTTTCCAGTTCACATTATTTTCGGGAGAATATGAATTTAGGATATGAAGCCTGATTTGTGCGCCTGAACATTTGCTTTATTTACGTCATTATTTAAGTTTTTGCTATCATACAATAAGTCCCGTACTTGAGAAAATGTGATTATGCGACAGGGGTTTCTTATGGGATTTTGGCAAACAAACAAACACATATCTTCATTAGTTTTAATTTACCTCTACTCAGTTCCTACATTATTGCCATAATGTACCGTAACTAACAGTTAACACACATAAAATAGGCAAAAGGCTTGAACAATGCTGTGTACTGGGAAACAAAGAGAAAGGAAAATTGGTGGGAAGGAGTTGAAAAAGGTGAGCGAAAGTGGATAGTTCGGGCACTATATGCTTATAAGATGGAGGAACTTGTGAAGCAAAGGGAACATCACACAAGAAAAGTTCTCCCATAGTTCATCCTCCCGTTTCGATTGCAAAACTTTCACTGGACCCTGTTAGTTTTAGGCCTTTGTTTCCACTTTTTCAAAGGAACAACGATTGTATGACCCCATTTTTGGAGTATCCGGTGGAACAGAATCAAAATAGAAATGATGAAATCATACCAACAAATGTAAGCCATCCATGCACTCACTCAATGTATGCCTTTCTGTTCGCGGTTTTCCCCGCTATCATATCATAGTACAGCTACAGCTATACTGTGCGGTAATGGAAAGACATTGGGATTCGGGATGGAATAAAAAAGTTGGTTATAACAATGGTACTTGCAATTGCATTGCAACTATTTTATTCTTTGCTGACGAAGTTGTTCCGGGAAGTAGCCTTTCCGTCTATTATTTCAAGGAAAATTACGAGTTACGAGTGTTACGACCACTTTACTCTAACTCATCTGGATTTACTGTGGTTGTGTGAATATGCTAATGTCTTGTCCGCTTCGCCCCGTATTGGTCGTGCTGCCATTCCTTGAAATAGCTGTAACAGCCACACAGAATAAATTGCTTTTTCGGAAAAACAAGGAGTAACTTCATAGTCATAGCCATGCCGTTCTAATTTTAATGCATTAGTGGATACCACAGAAAATCGCTGAATGTATGCATGAAGGAAAATGTGCAAAACCTACTAATGCCGGGTTTCATAATGATCTTTATAATATTATATGTGATTCTACATTTTTTTGACGGTAACCCTAACCGTATAGTGTGTGGCGCAATTTTGTACCGATAATACTGACGCAAGAAACTTTCGACATCGTTGCTTTTCCGTACAATATTTATTACGATGGAAAGAGGTGAGCCCAGGCCTGACTTGACGCAGTTCTCTAATTTCCCAATAGTCAAAGGCAGACAAAGAAGGCATATTATGACAAAGTTGGATTGGCGTACAAATTATAGGTTTTCTCAACTTTCACCATAAAATATATTTAGTATCCACATACCAATACCAACCCACATGTGTACGTACAATTACTCCTTAGAACGTCAGTTTTAGTTTACAGTTACAGTTTTTACCCCTTTAAATCTCTTAAGAATGAGGATTGATGATGAAAGATTGGTGGTTGATGTGCTGGATCATGATCGTGGCATCTTTTTCATTCTCGCTTTGCCACAAACGGCTTTTTCTCTTTAATCAACGACCGACTGGATCTGATGCAAGCGGAACACAGTGATTGCTGAACAGCGAACATGAAAGTGTAGGAAAAGCCATAAAGCCAATAACTTTTCCAGGATTAGATTTCAAGTAAAGCAATTTTGAGGAAGGTACCCTACCTCATACCTCACACCGTATACGAAGAAAATGTGGAACTTGTCAATACTAATCGTACAGTGCAATTACTACGAAGCAGAACTCGGCGCTTTATTATTAAATCACTGAGCCAAGCCCTTTGTAAGTACACTTCACCGTGTTGTCTATCTGACACGTCGTTTTTCAGCTATTAATTGTATTTCTCAGTCTCCATACTCCTGATCGACTTTTCTTTTATTCTTAAGGCTCCTTTTCCGTAACCTCATTCATTAAATTGATTTACACCTTCACCTTATGTAGCGAGCGAGTGTAAAGTCCGTGACGATGCGATCAGTAGATCGAAAACACGGGGTGATACAAGATCTGTGTTTCACCAAGTGTTGCAGCATTTCATATGTACGTAGCGTAGACGGATCGTGTATGGTATCGGATTTCTTTCGAATAAAGATTTGAGAACTGAAAAGTCATGTCATATCATGGGATTGCGTGCGTGGGTATCAGTACCAATGAAGGTAGAAAATGCTTGCTTAGACCCATCCGAAAGAGCACGTAACTTCGCATTTACAATTAGTGTAGCTTGTTGAAAATTTATGTTTTGCAGTCACGCTTACATCTACATGTTATATCCCGGTTAAGGGCTGACTATAGTAAAAAAAAATGTTGCGCAGAATGAAATTTTACATTACGATAGCATAATTTTGTTCTTCTAGGGCAATTCAGTTTGATTTGATGAGCCGCTATCAATCAGGAAGTATTTTTTGAAAAGTTAGACAGACCGGTTACGAAAAAGTTGGGTCTCGCGACGGCGATTTTAATGATACATAATTGTTTGGTCCTTTCCGAGCAACAACGTTGAAAATTAGTCAGATTTATATGGTAAAGCAAGTATGAATTTTTGTATTTTATGGAATATTTAAAGTTACTGAGCAGTTATTATATCAAGTGGCGAGTTAGAGTTAGATCACACTATCCAAGCTGCTGCATGTAGATTTGTACCCATCCAAGTGATATTTCCAATTGCATACACAAGTAGTCCCATAACGCCGCTGGTGGACTATAAAATTTTTTGTTTGTGAGAATCTGTGAGTAGTGGAACGACCTAATGTTTTTCCATAAAGTATAAGGCACATGCACGATGCAACGTGCATGATTCACTCCCACAAGCATATTGGAGTTTGCCTGTTTACTAATTCTCAGGACAAGTTAGTATAACCGAATTTCACCACGATCGGATTTGGGATTTAGTTGGACTTTTTCCACCCTGTTGTATCATTCCTTATGAACTCGTGTGTTCGATGTGTATTTCTCACGAGAATCTACTTACTATCAATAGTATTCAACTTGTTTGGATCTTTCTAAAGTTAAGAAACCCGCAGGTAGCTTAATCCCAAAGTGCATGCATTCATGCAATGCACGGTCATGTTCGGTTAATAAATAGTAAATGCCTCACATCAAATTAAGCTCAAAATGGTCAATCTTATCTGCGAGATGTCCACTCCACTTCCCTCCTCCACATAAACGTTGCTTCAGCTCAAAAGTCAAGTGTTAGTACGGTCGTTTACTATAAGAGACCTTGCGGGAATATAGATTTCTCATTGTTTGTTCGCAAAATTGTGGGGTACTTTCATCTAGCTATATGGCCGAATGAGAATTCACAATTCATTTGGCATGTCTTCCGATCCCCTGCCTCCTGCCTGGAACGGAAGTGTGAGTATCATCATTTTGCCATTAGCATTTACTGTTTTAGTTCTGCTTTTTGCCAACAAGATACCTACCTATTCCTATACCAAGTTCTGTCCTCATCAAACCATTGTGATTATCTGCCTTTCGGAGTGTAAAAACCAATATCCCGATTCCCGATGCATAGCATAGTATGATATTTCATATAGTAGCAGTAGCCTACCAATTTATGACTTACGCGAAAACACTATAGTACCTTGGATAATCTTGCCTGGAGGAAGGCAAGGCTTATGTGTAGTTTCATATCGATTAGACAGTTTCATACACAGATGCTGCCGTACAAATGTGAACTAGACGTACAAGTATAATACTGCTTACACTTTGAGTTTGGACTAGTTTGGAGGCATTTTTTCATTTCAGATTTGAAACTGCATGCGTAGGTGGTTTCAGGTTTCCACATTCGCCATCTCATATTTTTGCTGTGTATAAAGCGGTGTGCTGCCCAACGTTGAATCATGCCTTGAATTCAACGTTGAATTCAAAGCAGTAGAGAGGAGTGTCAGTGTGTGTATCAAATCTCAAATCCCCGCTGTTATTGCTTGCGAAAAATATTGCAAAGAGAAAGGAGAAATGATATTTGTTTGCATAATATGAATCCTCGAGTGTCTTTCCCGAAAAAAATAAAAAGGATGGAATAAAGGATGCTTTATAAAAAAACTTATTTATTTCTATCTGAGAATGGAGGAAATCTAGTTCAGTATATGTACTTACTCGTGAGAAAAAAATCGATTACAGCTGGGGAAATTTTGGTTGAGATTGAGTTCTTTGATATTCTGCAATCTCCTTTGCGCCCAGAAAGCGAAGATGATAATATAATCCAGCAACTTGTTAACAATAATGACATTTGTCTGAGCTGAAATGTAAATCATGATATTTTTCATTTCTAATATCTCTCCACAGCATAGCAAAACACCGGGAACAGTTTGGATCTTACTGAACGTCCTTGGAACAGTCGCTCTTCTTGTATTCCTCATCGTAACACTCAACGTGACAGGTTTCATCAATGACTTCCCTTGGAGACCCATGTCTGTTCAGAATGACAGATTTAACTTTTATCTACTTATCACCATGTTCCGTATCGTATGCTTTTGCGACATATTTCTCACGGTGTACTTTATACTTGTCGTACTGTGGTTCGTTAGAACTATAAATTAAGAAAGTTGGGCGAGAGAAAGCCGATGTAGGACAGCGTACAAGAGGGGAAACCAACCGAAGCAAGATCAAACGATTTGTAAGTAAGTACTAGAACATTTGTAATAAAATGTGTAGTTGAGAAAACGAAATACTGGGATACATACTATTATTATGGATGTTGAACTCAACTTGTGCAGGCTAGCAAACATATAAGGATGAGACTATAATAGTGTATTTATAGTGTATAATAGTGTATGAATTCCTCCTAGGAAATTATTATACCCATAAAATAAAAAAGGAGGCTATGTATCACTTCATATATATATTAAACAAAGTTTGCTTACCTAATTATATCAACTAGGAATAATTTTAGAATAGGAACGTATGTATTTTCTTGTCATGATGTGGAATTCCATAAAAAATCAGGAAAAATCTGTCTCTGTCTATGTTTTCTAATTAATTGTATAGCATTATAGAAATATCCCGATCTTTCCTTAAAATTTTACAATATGTACTTTCAATAACAATTTGTCTGCAAAACCTTGAAATAACAACTAGTCAATTTAGAATGTGACACTTACCTACCTAATCGTACAATTCTTGCAAAATGTGGATCTCAATGTCTTGGTAAACCTCATCATGATAGTCTGTTTTAAAGTATTGGGAATTACCTCGTATTTCCCTCGAAGTACATTTGTGACTACGGCGTTATTAAATTAGTCGCATTTAAGTACCCTTAAAATAACCCCCTTTCTCATTATCTGATACTCAAACATTCTTAAATTTTATTTTAAATGAGGTATGTATATTTTTAAGAATGTCCGCTGTAGAATGTCCGCTGTTCACCGTTTTCGACACACAATCCAAAATGACGATGCGACGGTGTGTGACACGTCTAAAGAAATCAGTAGAAACTGCTTATTGTGCAAAAAAAGAAATAATGAATGCATTGTAGATGCATGGCTGGGTGATATTCTTGACGTATCATTATACAGTGTAACCAAAATGTCCAACTAAACTTTCATAAACTGCGCAGATTCATGCTAAGATACCATATCTATCTATATAAAAATGGAATTCCAATGCGATGTTTGGACAGGAGGAGGCGAAATTTGTGTGATACTTAAATTTTTCAGCGGTTCAGAATCAAATAAGGATATAATTGTAAGTCTGCGCTAAAATATGTTATCCCGACGGAAATAAACGAAATTCATAGGGTACATACTCTTTCTAAGGTCGTAAGGTGCGAACATAAAATAGCTGAATCGTATCGTATCGTATTATTCCCGTTCCCTCATGCATTAAGTATTATGATACGGAACGATAGGATTGGTAGATGACGTTTGGGAGAATAGAACTTCTGTCATCTTTGGTTCCTATTCCCTTCCCAATTAAAAGTTTACCCAACTAAAAACGGCAATGCTATCCAGACATTTCATGTTCGTATCTTTCGCCAATGCCCGTACCTTTCGAAAATACGGCAAGGACAGGTTCCAATTTGAGTTGGCTTCATTGTTTATAATAAGTATTTATGTTATTCTTACGTTAGTATCATGATATATATTTATTTAGATGGCTTATTCCATATTAGTTGGTAGTTTCGAAATGTTTGCCTATATGTGAATCTACGAGTATTATCAATGACTGAGTGAGTGTAGCGTGTACGTTGTGTATTATTATGTCCGCAGTTGTCTTTATAATATATAAAATATAACTGAGCGAGTTTATTAAAATAAACGTAGAATTGAATATTCATTAAGGAATAGGCTTAAGGTATATCAAATACTGAGCAATCAATCATTGAAATTTTGCAGGGTCCTTAGAAGGATGATGGTTTATTATGAATTCAATTACCACATGATTTATGTTGTAAAATATACTCAAGTGTCACTTTTATTGACACGAATAAATAAAATATGATTTGGATCACGGAAAATTAATCGCGTCCAGTCAATTTACAACGAGTTATATTAAAAGAGTTTTTTCAAACCTAATCCGACTTATTATTTACCGAATTAATTATTAGTAGTATTAAGAAGAAACTATGAATAAACATTCTCCGATAAAAGCAATTACATCTAAAGTGATATTTACCGTAATGTATTTGCTGGAATTGTGTGCTTAAACTCCTAGCAGTTCATACTACTTTCTGCATGACATCAGTCTGTCATTCAGTCATCAACACCGTTCTTCCTACCAAACTACTTGTTCTGATCAAAAATACTTTTTTCACTTTATTAAGGACATTACACATATGGATATGAACTATCCAATTACACAACTGAAGAAATGCATTAACGAGCGAATGACTCATTAAGGTGATAACAAAATATAGTTCATAATCGTAATTGATATAGTATATCGAGTATGACGAGGCACTTATTCAGTGAATCTTAGAATCATGTCTAAAGTCCACTCGGGTTGATCAACAAATAGGTGATGACCCGTGTTTTTAAACATGATGTAGGTAAGATTTTCGACAATATTTGCGTATCCTGTCACTAAACCCTTGTACCCCCAAAGTGTGGTTGTTGACTCATTGTAGGCAAGAGTACCTGTCCATCTTAACTCTTGCAAAAACTTTCTTATCGTTGGATGCGGAACAATCAAATCAAATTGACCTGACGTGAACAAGAATTTGCATCCTTTATTTAGCAAGGTCTCTACATGGCCACTAACAGACTTGTATAAATCCCCTACAAGATTAAGGTACACCACTTCGCTGGCTGTTTTGAATTCCCGTCCGATAGATGATGTGTCAACGTGTATTGACTCCTGGACCCATTTCTGATTAAGGAATACTTCATGTCTGTGCAGGTAAGTTTGGATGTTGGGATTGGCAAACTCTGACACAAAATTGCCAAGATGACGAATCCCGGTAATATTTTTCAAGTAGGATGGCTCTCCATTACTTCCTCCAATAATCAGTGGATCTATAATCTATGGAAAGCAGGCAGGTTCAACAAATGGATAAAAACCAGTTTGTTTTGGAAATAGAAAAAATAATGTATAAATACTCATTTACGAACCTGATAAGCCTGGAAAGTATTTTTAGCATTGATGTACGCCTTTGCAAGTGCTTCTTGAGAGCGAAAGTACTGTAGCTGAGCTGCGTCAATGATTCCCATACTGTAATAAAAATCCCCATAATCTATCTGATTGATCGGGTCACTAAATCCTGAAATAGAAATCACTCCTTTCAAATTGATTGATGACTCATTCCCATTCATATGATCGATTTGGTTATCATCCTCAATTCTCCAGGCAATACTTGGCGCAAATTTTCCTAGAATATGATGTGCATATATATGATTTTACTTTCGGAATGTTTTAGTTTTAAGCAGCCTCTGTGAAAATAGTTACAAAATAAATGATCATTCAATCAAAGTCAAACCTCCATATAGACGAACTAGAAATATACAGATCATTTCTTTGATATTGTGGAAATAGAAGGTAGAATTGTCGCAAGGCTTCTATCGCTCTGTCTGCTACGTCATCAGTGGAATAGGCGTAACATAAGTGTCCGCCTTCGGTAAAGCTAAATCCTTAAAAACAAATAAACCCGAACCGAACTACAGAACAATATAATTTAGGTATGCTGTTTCCCAGCATGGCATAGCACGTTGATTTTCAAATCACCTGAACCCACTGGACTATCCAAGTACAGCACAGACCTATCCTTTGTCCACGTAGTGGTACTATAAGACCATGACTTTCCCTCAGGATCCAGGACTATTGGACCAGATCCTTGAAAAAGAGCTAACAAGCTGGATGTGCCAGGCCCACCGCCATGCCACAAGAGAAGGGGAGCAGACTTGTTTCCCGACTACGTGGGAATTAAAATTAATAAATAACTACGTTTTGTTTTGATGTACATTTTAATTTAGTTGCTACTCAATTGCTTACAGCAGCAGGGAAAAACCAAAAGAAGAGATGCGATTTACAATCGTCGTCCACTGTAAGAAATCCGCTGTAGCTTTCAATTCCAGGAAACAACGTTACATTTGCTAACTCCCTTGCCTCAGTAATATTACCAGCATTAATCATCGGGGTAAGTAGCAAGTTTTTTATTGTTGGTTTATCCCGTCTTCGTAAACTGTTTGCAGAGCCTTTCGTCCCACAAATTATATACAGGAACAATACAGTGACTGCCACTCCGATTAGAACGACTAGTAGACTGAACCGATTGAGTTTTTGTTTTCTTTGGTGCACACGCAAATTTCGGATTTCTTCCAGCCGGGGATATAGTTTGGGCGTTTCCGTAGTTTGTATCATCTCGAAGTGGCGTTGAGGTCGAAGTAACGTGGAGCTGCTCCCGGATTTCCTACTCATTTCTATAAGAGTACTAGTGGCTAACACGTTAGTGTATTCTCAAGAACGGTATCACATTTGAGAAGAATGGTGTAGGTACTGACTGATGGGGTCTTCTTCTCTTTAAACTCATTAGTAATGTCGTTAAGACTCTCCCGTAAGTAGAATCTATAAATAGGACAGTAAAATCGAAGGTAAATGAAGTCACAAATTAGCCATGTGATTGTGATGCACATATTTCATTCATATATGCAACAGTAACATGTAACACAAGTTGTTGTAGCACTCTTATCTAATGTCAAAAATGCGCACACACATACATGCACCACATTGTTCCCTGTGGGTTTGGTATCCGCAGGGACCAGAGCTAGAGGGACGTTGTTTAAACAATCCTATAACCATATCACGTGAATAGAAGGGATTGCATTAAGTTCATCTCATTTAGCGAGTCAACAACGGTAAGCGTAACTTTATGATTGCATTATCTGATAAATCATTTTATCCACACACCCGCCAATGAGCGACGCATTTGTTTATGAACCCATTTTCTTATGCTTCATTCCTTAAATTATGATCCCTGTAGTTTTGCATAACCATTTCTAATTAATCATACATCAAGATGAATAGACTTGGTTTTAGTTAACTAACCAAGTCCATTCATCTTGATCATATATTGATGCAAAAACACTATACACGTAGTTCCTATTAATGACCCCATTCCAGCTTCCAGTGTATAAAATCTAATTAGGTATACAAGGAGCGGAGCACACGACTTCGATAAATAATGTATGAACTACCAATATATAAAGTTCCCATCTACCAAATTGCAAACTCTTGCCTTCTACACCCCTGTGCTTCTAAGAAAGGGGAAAGTAATGTCGGTAGCGAAAAACCTCAGTATGACTTGAGTGTGGAAAAAGATGGAACAAGTGGAGTTTTATTTAATAACTAGACATTTTAAAAAGTACAATACAATTAGTTGTTTTCAGTGAACAACAAGTTACACTCATTCCATTACGTACATTTTCAGTAGGTTACAGTTACAAGGGGAAAACTTAGTACATAATGATGAATTAGAATTATATTAATATATTAGTCTGATGTTGATTAAATACATTTCCGCGCGTGCTCATCCGGGCAATGCACATGGTCACCATCAGGGCAATATCAACACCAGTTGCAATCTCCAAGTTATAGTCGTCCACACCAAATAGCATATTTCTACCGGTCATCGGTCGGAAAATTTTCCCAATGGGACCTCCACCTTGTTTTGGTTCACCATAACACATCACGAACCTCTTGTCCACCCCATCCCTTTATTCGTCCAGTCGGTCGGCATTTTGGACTTTATCACTGTGTCCTTTATTTTAAAGCAAATCTTCTTTTAGCGAGTTCTCACCAACGTAAATATTGAATTTGTCTGCCAAGGAAATTAACTCTTCCTTTTTCTTTAAATTCAAAATTGGAAGTCCAGTGTAATCCCGGAGGATCTTTTTCTCGCAGAGGAGAGTGAAAGCCTTCCGCTGACATCTGAAATACTCGGCCCCAGTAGCCACACAAGGGCACAAATGATATTAAAGGCGTCCCCAGACTTTGGGAGCACCTTTTCACGGAGGCGGAGTGTCACTGGCTGGGGGGGACGAAACGGAACTCGGTGGCGCATATTGGATCATATTTAGGATTGAGGATGTAAAGGAAAGCTTCCATATGCGGCAATTTTTCTTCTGGACTTGTTCTATGGTTTCCGTCAGAATTGATACGTACGATTCTAGGCTGGCTTGGTGGAACTGGAACTTTTTCCTAGGAAAAGTTCTTTCGGTAACACGACATTCCTACATTTTTCTAGTATTATATGTTAAATGCTCGGTGGATACACTTCGTACAAAATTGATTGTATGATTTTACAAAAAAGAAAGAGTGTAGATGCTCACTGCTCACAACATTACGTTTTGAGATACCACAAACCTCAGGTTTTCCAGGTAAAGATAAAGTGAAATTCTTTATGGACTTGGGGCATGCCATTTTGTGGAAACTTTGTTGACTTGTGGAGTCCGACTGTCCGACGGAATAGGACAGGATGCTCGTCTGCCGAAGTCAGCACCATCTAAAGCCAGTTGGTTGTACTGTTTTACGTTCTTAGCCCAACTTATACATGCAGTCTTCAATCACAGATCGTGTCACCGGACTGACTAACGATAAGTTCCTTAGTAGGTCCCACGTCCCACTGTTGGGAGAACAGATATAGGTATCTTATGTTGTATGATACATGTTCTGAAATGGCTAGACAAATACACAATTCAATTCAAGTTCATTTTTATCACTAGTCTATTGTTCACACACTTTTTTAGTATTCTGGTTGTGAGCATCAATTTTGGGAGCAGCCAGTGGATTTAGAAATGTATTGGAACAAGTATTCACGGGGAATCCTGCGACGAGAATAATCTGCAAAAATGGAAGATGATAAAGTTGATTGCTTGCAAATGGAGGGCAATCGTGTCGCCGTATGATTGCTTAATTGGGAGATCATGCAAAGGTTTTTACTTTTGAAGACTATTTTTGTTTAAAAAAAATAGTTGTAATTACCCCTTGCAAAAGGCATCCGAAATGCTCTGGTAAAAATGAACAATTTATTTACCTTTTTGGATTCGGAGGTAGCATTTCATTTCCCAAAAGCGATTTCCTTATTTGCTTCAAACAAACACAATTGCTCGAATCAGACCACCTAGTTAGACATTATACATAGGTAGGTATATACATATTTAGATTATTTAGAGCGAGTCGAGTCCCACACTGTCCCACAATCACCCCTGCTGTCCAATCTACAAACATGACGTTGAATTCTAGAATAGATAAAAAGTACTTGTAATCCTATGAGTAAAATTCTTACATGTCTGGTTCCGTTTGGGTTATTGGGCTATAGATCCTAGTGTTTGCACGTTGCATGCACATTTTATGAATTTGGGATTGACAGTTTTTTATTGTATTCTTGGCTGATATCATCTGTGGGGAATTTCACTGACACTTCATTTTGCACATAATAATGATATATCTTACTAGCCATAAAACATATTTGGTTGCATAACTGTTCAATGCTACGCCATATCAAAGACATGAGTAATTTTACTCATACATGCACACATGACAAAAGTTTAGAATTTTAATAATTCCAAAGTTTCAGTCTGGTTTCAGGCAGTTGAATGTCATATTTCATTGCACAATGTACAGTTTTCCACAATTGGAACCGCTCCTTCGAAAAAATGGAAGCTGGAGACTGTATTTTGCAAAATCGCTGAATTGGCTTCAAAACCAGAGTGTGGAAAATGTATCCTCAAAAGTCGCCAATGATTCTTCAAACCTTGATCACAAGCAATATTTAATTAACTACAAAACGAATCAAACGGCAGACCCTAGCGCAATTCCTAAGAATAGTTCATCGATTGGTTTCCCAAAAGATATACATTGGAAGAAGCGAATTCAAATCAAATTTGAAACCGAACCCAGGTCGAAAACCGATGGAAACCAAAGAAAAAATTATGAAGCCAATATTTGGGAAATCGGTAAGTTTCGTTGTTGCACTTGCCGTTGCATCTTATAGTAAGCTGTAATTATAAGACTTTATTTTCTTCAGGTTCCTGCTTCCGGCTAAGCCATGGATCGTCTACGGAATGTAGACTCTGTGACAAGAAGTTTGGAAACCATAGATTACTTACCCAACATAAAACGTTTGCTCATTTTTCTGAGAGGTCGGACAAACCATTTTGCTACATACCATACTTTGCTGAGCCGAACAAGTTTCACACAGCAAAGACTAAAAGTTACCAATTGACATGTTCATTATGTAAAACGTGGTTGAGTGGAATAGAGGGAAGTGTCCAAACATATCTAGATGGTAAGTACTTCGTTTAATTTTAATCACATATTTTTTCCCAGGAAAAAGGTTTCTGAGGTATTGCTTTCCTTCTAAATACATAAAATCCCAGGGTAGTAATGTGGGTTAACTTATAGCATGCTTATATACCTTAAAATTATGCCATCCTCAAGCAGATGCATTTTGTAGCTACATTTTAAACAAATTAGTATATTTTCTATCTATCCTTCTGATATGAACAAGGTAGTACTGGAAATTACATATATGCACAAAGGTTCCACATTTTATGATCATAGATGTAATACGTGGATAAAAATGTATATGCTGAGGATTTAGTGCATTTTAATGTTATAATATTACAAAGTCCACATCAATAGGGATTGAAAATATTATGCTATAATCGCGAATCTCATTTGATATCGCTAATAGCATAGTATAATATAAATTATGTTTTTTTCAAGAATTCCTTGTCACGATCTAACGGGTTTTCATATTTCAAGTACATATCCAAAGCCTCCAGCTTCGCATGAGTACACAGTACGCACATTACACAAACACACCTGGTTGTCGTCCTAAGTATTTATTATGGCTCTTGATCATTTCCACGAATTTTATTTGAGGATTTCGTGGATCTGCTTGTTGATCGCACAAAACCTGTGATCACAAGAACATAGTGCACTGCCTCAAACAACCTTTCATAAAGAGTTTTTAGAGATAGTATGTGTGCATGTTGGATAATGCTTCAACAAATATCATTCTGCCTTATCTATGTAATAGGTCTCAAGAACGACAAGAGAAAGTCCGATGGAGAAAGTAAGAAGCGTGTGAAAAAATCCAAAAGCATGTCCAGAAGGGTATGCGAGTTGTGTTCTAAAATCTTGAGCAACCGAAAAGGTTTGGAGAGACACATGCTTATACATACAGGTAATAATTCTAAGCCCAACAATTGGTATTTGCTATTGATGATTACGTATTGTTAGAATGAATGAAATAATCGAGCAAGCTCAATTAAATGAAGGCGAAAAACCTTTTCCCTGTGACATTTGTGGAAAGCCATTCCGCCGTAAGGACAACTGTGTTCGACACAAAAAGACGGCTCATTTGTTCAAGAAACCTCGTAAACCACGCCGACGTCGAAATAATAATAACAATGATTTAAATGTAGAAACAATAAACATTGTGCCCGAAATCAATCCCCTCAATAGCTCCTTTCACTGACTGTAATTTGACACAAGTTATGATTCCATTCCACAACGCAATGTACTATATTGAATCAGTAATGCACAATACCTGAAAGCGATTAACATATGAACCGATGGAGTTTATGGTCTAAACTGCATACAATTTCGGACGTACAAAAATTAGTTTTTTTTTAAAGTGAAGCTTTGTCGTTTATCCAGCGTCCATTGTGGTTGTGCATTGCATAACTATATCGAAACTACTGTTCATAGGTATTATGATTATTATTGTAATTACAGTTGTTGTTTAGAGGCAATACAGGAAAATGTTCTGACCAATCACAGACAATGAAGTGCTGCGGTGATAATTTGTTTTTGCAAATATTTCTATGTATTTATTGTAAACGTCATTAGAATACATGAAAGTCCTTCTCATCGCTTACTTCAATACATAGTATTGTCTTGTAATTGCAATATCTTAAAAGCTATCAACATATTTCAATCAAATAATATTTGCTGTACTCGTTGAATTGAAACAAAATGCATCACTGCGCCTATGTGAACAAATGTGTTTTTTTGCATATGAATGTATACAGATTTCTAATATTGCTGTTTTGGTAGAAGATAGTCAAACAGCATTGGTTTATATCTTTTAACCATCTACCACAAATGTAATAAAAAATTAATGAAATCATTTATAATTCACGGCATTCATCATGAAATGGGCTTTCCACCGAAACTCCAGGAACGAAACACCACACTAGGCTACATTGTACGTGGGTACAAGCTGCAGTTTAGCCTAGTAAAAAGGAACTGAAGGTGCAATACACGTCGTGTTGTCTTTGTCGTGCATAATCAATTCTTCAATTCGTATATTTTTTTTCAATTTATTTGCCACTCACTCCGGCATGTATGTAAATATACGTGTGACTGCCAGCTACAATGTTGATGATTAAAAATACCTTTACGGTTTAGTTTTAAGCTTTATGTATAAATATCATTTGCTATATAATTTTGTTGAATAATATTTTCTTCGCTGGTGGAAAGGACTTCAATTATACATACATATTATAAGGTATCCATCATCCAGCCGCAAAACAATCTGACAGCCCATCCATCCATGCATCAATATAATACGAGGTACTCGACCGCTGTTTTCATAAACTTGATTCAAAATTTATTTCCCAACCCCTAAATATTATATGTATAAATATTATATTCTTCGAACTTTCAACACGTTTTTGTTCATACTACGTCGCCTTATTTTATAAACTACATGGTTTGAGATACATATAAACATTGATGTTTTACAACGCAGTCGATTCTGTCCGCTTGCTTTTCAGCTAGTTTTATGTTATTAATATATGCACGGTGGGATTGAAGTTTTAAATTATTCCTGCTTATAATGTCACTCAGACATTTCCGAAAAGAAAATAGTAGCATGATATTGCAGCGCTTTCTTTCATACACTTTAAACAATTTGTCAACTTTTAAAACAATGGCGTACCCTACATTTTAATATATAATATACATTTAAAACATTTATGTACACATTACGTATGTATGAAATGAAGTGACTTTGCTTCGCTCTTACCCATATAAACAAGACAAGGAATCGTCCTACCGAAAAACGCCACGTTTCCAAACTTCAAATTATTCTGCTTGAATAAGTTTAGTTGGAATCAGGCGTGGCGTAGCGAATGAGTGAATGTTCAATCAAGTTATTGAAGCTAATGTAACGAAAATGAAGTGAAGTAAAATTACATGACGTATGCAAAAATGAACCACTAGATATCATATATTATGTTGTAAAAGTCCTGTTCCAAGCTTTTCTCACAGAACAACTAGGTACTATTTTAAAAGTAAAAAGCATATTATTATACTCATATAATATGTATCGATCCAATCTAACTTCTAACAACAAGATGATCTGTTGATCTAGGCAATCTTCATGTGTGGACGATCCCTGTCACTTCAGATACCACTTCGACAAGATTTATGTTTCTAACTGGGCTTAACATACGTTTAGTAGTTAGCCTATTAAGCCTATATCGTTATATTTACTTACGTCCTTTGTGATTTTGACTCGCATACATTGAATTGTTATTTTAGAAAGGATTTGAGCAGTTTGTTGGTCTGAATTGGTAACAGTCCTAGCTTTGTGTCTTAGATATCATTGCTCCTCTCTCCTCTTTCTCTCGCTTTACCACTTACCACCTACTCTACTTTCACTTCGGTCTACGTCTCTGCGAATGGTGCGTTTGCAATGCATGAACGAGTTTTTTCGTTGAAAATGAGTCAGTGTAAACGAAGTCATAAACTAAAAGAGGCAGTTCCTAGATACTACTAGATACTAGATACCTATATATAGTAACGTTCACAAGGTGCAAGCTGTAAGCTGAACAAGGGTTGAGTCGAACGAGAGAGACATGAAAAACACTTCAACGATTTTGTTTTTACAAATATTATGTTTATTGAAAAGACATACATTCCAGCAAAAGGTAAATCCATTAACGATATTTTGAGTAAGCATAAGCCGCTGTTATTATGCTATATGAAATTGCCAAGATTTAAAGGTTCCAGTGTTCACTGTGCCTCGATGCACTGGCTTGTCTTCCCTCAATCTTGCAAAGGAACCGCAAAGATTATCCCATGAATTCCCAGCTCATAAGGTGTGTGTCTAATTCATGTCTTGTCACCATGTTTTTGAAGTACCTGTGCAATGGCATTAACTGTCGATTGAAATTTCCGAGAATCTAATGATTACAAGCTATCGGTTGCAAAAATAAAATGGAATTTATAAGAAACAAATTGATTTATTTATAAAATATTGTTGCAAACTGCAAAGGTCGGGCGGAAGGTAGGATATCGCAGAACACACGGACAAATTATGTTATTTCTAATAATTATTTATGGACCAAAGCCTCTCATTCCTCGTTGAATTCTAATTGTAAGTACTTCTGCAATCACAAAATCAGAATCGGTGTGTACGTGTTCCACCGGCTTCTTGCCATTTCATATCCCACCAGCGTCTCATTCGCAAGCATTTTCACTTTCGCTTTAATGTTGTCTTGTTTGTAAATCTGCAAATTGGATGATAAAGCTCTGTAAAAATTAATTGAAAAGTTAAGCCAGTTTCCAAGCTGTGGGGACCAGTTTAAGCTTGACTATGTAGCACGTTAGTCAGTGTCACAAAATAATGCAATGTAACACCTAGGTGCGTTGATGCCTTGTGTATTGTATACAATATCCCGAATCTACAAGTTTACTTGCGTACGTAATTGTGCGTTAGTATAGATATAGCCAAGTGGGGTATGCACAATGATAATCGCAATTACACAAGTGATATAAATAGAGAGGAAAGTATGCATTGTTAAGGTATAGAGTAACGCGAATCCATGGTGTATATTCCACACTGGATATATCATTAGTTTATATATAATTTCGTACATAATTATAAATTTTTATACATTCATTTAGTCATTTATAACATTTATTCTTATTCATATATTCTTTTGGTACGTCCATAGTCCTTCTGAAATTGGGATATAAAAGTATACCCCCACCGTGACTGTGTGACCCAAAGGTTATACTATATCTTTGGGATATATGATACATGAGTTTGATCGAAACATCTACCAATAATAAATACGATACGCAACACAATACGATAAGCAAGCAATACATACTAATTGGAAGATTGGTTGATTTATAAATGATACGCATTCATTGTACGCATTAAGTATTACGTAGAGCAAGACAATGAAAATACTCAAAACCGTTTCTATCTAGACTCCGAAATATAAAAAGTTTACATCCCTTTTGAGACGCGGCTCGACATCGAGCTTTGAGTTATTAAGATCGCGAGGAGCGAGTTACTGTCGGACAAGCAGTGCAATTATAAGCAATAGCAAGTTAGCAGTAGACTTAATTTAGTAGGGCAAAACGATATTATATGCTGAATGACATTTTCTTATAGGACTTTGTGACATTGGTATTGGATTGATTATATCCTGTCAAAAATTCATACCTATTGCCAATTAAATCCCCATTACGTATTCAGCAGAAAACACAAACACAAGAGTTAATACCAGAATATCTTTTAGTAAATAGTTAATGCGTAATGATTTAAATAATAGAAACCAAGTAAATTCCTCACTTCGGCGTAATCAAATTCCATTATCAGTCATTATATAATTCATGAAATTGCAAATAAGTCCCGCCTGAACACATAAACGTAAATGAACCAAATTTATCAGAAATATTGATGTTCCACCAGTGACGTAATGGCTGCTGCGATGGTACTTTACAATCTGATAGCAAATAATGTTATGTCTAATAGTGCGCCTGCTTCAGATAGAATGAGTGAAGTATAAAATATGCATAGCTCATGAAATTAAATCAGTTTGCAGGATCAAAGCGAAGTCGACTTTATAAAATTTTCGTAAGGAAAACAAACATGTTTTCAACCTAATAGATCATTGTATACTCACATATTAAAATCTATAATATGCCCCATATTCCATCAGTGTTCAAGCATGGTTCATCATGGTTCATCGTGTTATATGAATGAATGTAGGTGAAAGCAGTCACACGATAATACACCACTTTGAACTGATAGAACGTATTCTACGTACGCGTACCCATATATCCGAATGCAAATAGTAATTTCTAAGCTTCAAAAGCAAAATAATATTTCAACTTGCTGAGTACGATGATGTATCCTTCCGTAAGTTGTGCACACATGAGATACGAGGTGAGTACACAAAACTCAAGCATGTATGCATTATATAGACTTTACTAATTTTCTCGCCTGATTATATACATCCTGAATATAAAATTGTTTTTGATTAAAGGGTATATTTTTCGTTGTAGTGCAAATGCGCCATTTCAGCAAACATATAATTTTTGTATAAGTAATATTATCCAAGACTTTGTCAATTTACTGTAACAGTTGATTGATTCATATTCATAGTCATGTAGAAAAAAGGAGTATACCTATACACATATATAAAAGTGTATTATTGCTACATGACGTGTTGTAACCAAGAAAGAAAAACTGTCGTGTCGAGAGCCAGAACAAAAATAATATGCACTCTGTCAGAAAGATTACCCCTAAACGGGAAGTGAAGAGTCCTTAGTCCATTATAGTTGAATGATATTACAGCGCTGTAAAACGAAACGGGATAATAGCTCCCGTCAGCCAGGAAAGTAGGTGAAGCACATATTAGTGCGTAGTGCAATTGGTTTTAATGCCTATTCCCTGTCAAAGCGCTGTCCGTGTAGCAGCTATAGCGGCTGCGTTTGTACACGGTAGCGGCTCCAAATACTCCATTTATACTTTTCATATAAACCGTAAACCATTTATGTTCCCTCCAGTTGGATGTTAGTGACTTTTATTTTCGTAAAAGTTGTAATTTCCGCATAAAAGAACCAGAGTTAAGAGGCATTTAAGTAAACGAAAATGTGGAGAACAAAAGGCCCAGAAAAGGCAGAGTTGATCTGGCACAAAACAGAAATACGGAGAGAGAGAGAGGAATGTGGAGTGGAGTGATACACTAGATTACATATTGCATTGTATATGAATTTTAAACATAACCTCTCCTGTAGTCACTGTGTGGATGAATTTTATATACTGTCAATAATGGTGAGGCATTATATGAATGTTTCTTTTTTGTTTGTCTACTGATTCGGAATGGGAATGTGAATAAAGCATGTAGTTTACATAACGGTGAGCAAGGGGAAAAGGTGATGGAGTGAATGGGGAAAGAGAAATCTGTGATGTGCGCTCTTGTTGTTCTGGCTTTTTCCAAAATGAGAGGGTAATAAACGTGTAGTGAATAGAAGAGGCAGGGGAGTAGATGAAGGAAACAGAAAAGTGCTTCCTGATTGAATTAAGTTGTTGAAAATAATCTAATAATCAAATCGTACATAAGGAGATAGATCAATGCAAACATGGTTCTATACTTTCTCTCCTTTCTCCGCGTTGCCTGGTTCAGGTTGCCTCGTTGAGTTGTCGTCAAGTCGTGTCTGTCTGCCAGTCTACCTGTTGGTTTATTCACATTGTCCACGTGTGTTTTCCACAAGAGTAAAATGCATAGCATGGAGAAACATCAGTATGGAATAAAAGTATATAAGGTCGACAGTATGCATGGATATTACCAAAGCCCCTGTTCTGTACGACTCACTCAGCATAAGCTACTACCGCTTCCAAACATATAACGCGTATGTCTCTATATAAAGGGTAAGTGATATATTTTCTCTTTGCTAGTGTTCTTTTCGTCACCACCATGCCATCACCAGGCTGCTCAACTTTACCTTTCGTGAAGTAGTTTTCAGCATCATGAAAGTTGCTTGGAAGCGGCATTAGCGTCAGAAGGAGGACAAGAAGGGAGAAATCACACGACTCTTTCCCGTCGACTTGTTGTTTCCTGTAAATCTTGTTTTTCCCATGTTTATATACTTACTTACTAATAACAAGACATTTTACCGTCCTTTTATTAGTTTAAGTTTTAGAGTAGCACGACATGAATTTACGTTGGTCACGTTGTTGCCGGAATAGGTTCCTTTACAGTAACTGTAGGAGGATTACATTATTATAAAGGGGGAAAAGTTTTGTCTTAAGCTGTTAACCCTCAAGCCCAATACATTAGGAAATTACATTACATTTGCATTACTTACTGTTGGGATTCCCTTATCTACTGACGTTCCGCGGCGTGGTTTTTTCACTTTCTCCTTGTAGCGTATTGAGTAAAGGGTTTCATCTAAACATAACACGACCTATTCAAGGATTGAATAGTCTTGCAAACATTGCAGCAGATTTCTCTATTTGTACACATTCCAAATGTTGTGACACGTGCACATCACGTTCACACACCGCGTTGCCGAATTTTCTGATAGTTTATATCGTGAAAGTGGTACCTATTTTATTGGAAATTTTATTTCGCATAAGCACTTTTTTGAGGGAATTGTCTAGTCGTGTATAATTTTTTTTAAAGGAAGTGAATATTGTGCATTTATATTGCTAATATATAGTGCACGCATGACGCATGTATATGAGAAATGGAGAAACGAGCGTAGGTAGGTGTAGGTATGCAGTGTGCTGCTACTGCAATTTATTTTATCATCCTGCCTTTCAATTATTAATGCAAATTTAATTTTCTATGCCGGAAATTATTATCGATCCGTTCGGCACACTCATAACTCATATGTAAGCCATGTTATGGGACACAACTGTTCGTTCGCCAATTGTGACGTGACGTCGTTATATAGTTTACGATTAAACGATTTGACATGTTATGTTACGTGAATTAAAGAGTTTCGGAAATTGTCTCCGTTAAGGAATTCACATGTATTTTAAACAGTGACTTTATGAGTTACGTCGTCGTAGACCTTTTCCTAGCTTTCTGTTATCAATGTGATAAATACGCACCAGATAAATAATAGTTGGGAATATATAGCTTTCTAGAATAACAGTAAAACATTTTGAAAATTACTTCTTTGGTTCCTCTCGACGCATTATGTTGGCACATATGATGATATTGTTATTCATATTAAGGTAAACTACGTAATTGGACTTGGGCTAATTGACATTCTACTGTAGTATCATAAAGTTTTAGAGATACCCTTATATAATAATTTGTTGGTTATTATATAGGTCGGTGTTAATTTGATGGTCATAAAGGAAATTAATGATCCACGGGCTGGAGTCGTTGGGACGGCAGTAGTGGAGCCATTCCTGTTATTGACTTATTATTAGTCGTGATTGTTGTGACAAACCGTATGTTTCCTTACAAATGAAACTTATAAAGCATGCAAAATTTACACGAATCTAAATCGCCGATTCAACTGGAGAACTTGCTCCAAGTGCCCCTTCAAGTGATACGCTTAGAGGATCTTATTCGAGAGAAAGCATCCTCTGTTTCTCCTAATTCCCTCCGAGAGAAAGGACAAGGCGAACAAGCGTCTGATCGACTTTGCCGTTCAGTAGACTCCCAGCCACAAACCACTGAACAGAAATCACTTCACAGCGATCCAAGTAGCAAGAAAGCAAAATCCACGTCATGCTTGTTTGATTGCTGTACAAATCCTAGGCAGTGGGGAAATGGAAAGTACAGTTCTGATAAGATAAACTTTAAGACAACATCCGTGAAACTGCCTGACGGTTCTACGGCCGTAGTGCCGATTATGGACTTTAATGAAGGAGTCAACTGCAACGTTTGTACGGTGGACAGCAAAGGCAAAGTTGAAGAACATTGCAATGAACATTTGGTTGCCCAAAGCGAACGAAAAGTGGCAGAAATCTCTACCAGTATTGATGGGATTGTTAATATTGTGCGAGCGAAAAATACTGCGGTCGAGGGTAATGTTCGAGCAGGCTCAGGGACACCATCCCCTCCTGTTGGAGATTTAATACCTTCGGTAGTGACAGGCTCGGCGTCATCTTCGCCAACAATAGTTGGCCCAGCTGTAGTTTTGGGTAAGGTGACAGAGAAACCCACAAGATATGAAGACTTTCTTCTTGCTCATGGCTGTAATGTAAGCAATAAAACTGTGGGTGAAAAGATTATAATTAGACGGGGCGGGGATAGTGATTCTGGTGGCCAAAATTGGAACGGTGGATCTGAGCAGGACACGCTTAGACTCACATTTTACAACGATGGTCGCAAAGAGTCGGAGAAGGAGTTTCGGCCAGATGTTGAAGGAGATGTAAGATATTTTAAAAATCAGCAGTTGCAAATGTCTCGAGTTGCACGGGATGCACAAAGACAACCCAACACACTGCAACAAATGATAGTTGCAGGCGACGCTCATAGGCCAGTAGTAAACGACAATACTCAGCAATTCCCATATAGTAACAATAACAATACAGCTAATGCACTGCCTCAACCAAAACTGACAAGCTCAAATGTGCAAGATCTCAATAATAGTAGCAGTATTCGTAACAATGGGAAAATATGGGAACAGTGGGATGGCCTACAGATTTCCAGATGCCAAAAAGAAATAATAACTTTGGATGGGGATGAAGGGATAGAAAGTGTTGCACGAACGCATTATGGCCCTGCAGATCAGAAGGCATATGTTCAAGATCGAATCCTCCAGGTGGACAGGGGTGAATCTGAGAATTCAATTGAAAGACATTTACAATCTTATTTAACCTCGCTAAAATACGTGAAACCCGGAACAGATGGTCGCAATTGTAATACTTCACTTCAAAGCAGAATAGCTGAGTTACCTTCTCCGGATCACAAAGGAAAGTCGATCACACGAGGAACTAGTGGACTGCTGGTTCCTGAAATGGCAAGGGCTTCTTCGCCAGAGCCATGTGAAGCAGCTCAAATAAAAAGAATTCCCAACACACAGGTAATGCCACAATTTGCATCATCTGCCGAACCGTGGTCCGAGAGGACAATAGCGAAAATTACCACACGACCATATTTAAGAAGACTTCTGCCTGCTGAGCCCTCCTCCCATTCAGCATGCTCAAGTGGCGTAAATGCACCTTCGGCCCCCAAGCGATTTAGATCAACTAATTTGCCAACAAATCCCCTCGTTGCTCGCCACAAACAACAACACTTTCCAAGATTTCCGAATCCTAACAACACAGTGGCAACTCTGTCCAGCGGATCTGCAGATCCGCACAATCACCTAATATCATCTGGGAGAAATGCAATATTTTCCTATAACAATCTTCAACAGCAACAAGCTCCTACTTACCACAATCACAGTTCAAGCCCTCAAGTATCATCACCCCAGCATTCCCCTCTTACCCACCTGCAATCCAGCTCCACTCCAAATCCTCATGATTCTATGTTGATAGCGGCAGCTACTGCTGCTGCAGCAAACACTACTGAAGCCTTTGACAGTAACTCATATTACGAAAGACTCCGTCGCTACTGGGAGTACTACCAACGACAAGAACTGGATTGGACCAAGTTGTCAGAGTATTACCAAAAGTATCATTTTTACCCATGGGATACCCTCACGTCTCGAGAGGACTCACTAAGACAGTGGAGAGGTCAACAACAGCAACAACATCAAATCAGCCAACATCATTTGCAACAACACCAGGGAGCTCCTACAGGAACGGGGACTGGAAGAATGGAATTTGAAAACTTGTCCCAGCAACAGCATCAACTCGCATTGCGAGCTATGAATGCAGCAGCCCTGAGTGGAACCTCGTCCACTTCAAGTGGGAGTGGTGGTGGTTACCTTAATAATAATAATACCAAAGGGCTTTACTCATCAGCAACCCCGTTACGGGTACCAGCCCCAACGCCTGTTTCCCCTCAGCTATCATTCCATGATAGAAATGCTGGAGTGAACGTTTCTCCCCCATCAGCATCCCAAATCCCAATACAAACTCAAAATAAGTACAGCCACAACACCCAACAACTTCAACAACTAAAACAGTTACAGCAACGACACCTTATGTTCCAGCAGCAGCAACAACAACAACAACAATTACGCTACCAACAAGAACAGCAACAAAATGCCCAACAAATGGCGTTGGCTAATTATGAAATAAAGAATTCGATACATTATCGAAACGCTTATAATCAACTGGCACAAGCCGTTGCAGCGGTTTCGTCCGCTTCCGCTGTGTCAGAGATTGAAGACAGGAGTCAGTACCAGTCAACCGGACCCATGATAGTTGCATCTGCAACACCATCCAACTCTCCTGAAGAAATAGCTCACCCAGTCAATATCCATCGCCAAACGTTGCAACTTGCAATAAAGAATAACTTTCGAAATGGAGGAAACAACGGCATGGGGGCCAATTCTACAAAAGATGGAAATGCTGCCAGCAGTAGTACGATATTTCGAAGGCGAATTTCCTCCTCCCCACCCCGACTACCATTTGCTCACCATCAGCAGCAGCAATCATCTTGGGCTAATAAAACCGGAGGAGCTACAGCAATATCTGGGGTGTTAAACATGAGGAAGGATTCTCTGAAAACGGTCCCCTCGGCAGGTCCGGTTCATCAAACGTCTGTAATTCGAAGAATACGACAACAAACGCTTCCATCAACTTTCGTGGAAGGAACTTTGGGAACACCTGGAAAACAAGTTGATGAGGCAGGGAAAAGGCGAAAATCCCTGGACAAAGACAGTACCCCGTTGAGTCAAACCATTCCAATAACCTTACCAATACATCAGAACAAACAACCCAGCTGCCAAAACACTCATTCCCCTGCTCGAAATCGGGAAGGTAACTGTGTCAGCAATGAGATGGAACAGGTAGCTAAAACCAGACGCGGAAATGGCGATGCCAACATTGAAACACAGTTATTTCGAGCACGTCCAACAACGGACTCGCCGCCTATCCCTACGGTTGTTTTGGAGGAGGAGGTTGTTACAACTGTATCCCCTTCCAGCGTCCTTATCAACTCGGCGACTGATGGCGAAATTGGCGATGACTCTGGTGGCGGAGACAAAGAATCTGACGTGGGTGGCCCCAGTAGTGGTGGAGGTGGCGGATGGAAGTACGACCACGTTGTGCTTCTTGACAGTAAGTAATCCAATCTTTCACTTTGTGCGCAAAAAAGTTTTTTACTTGATGAGCTGGCAATAAAAATCAAAAATATTTTCTGTTTTGTAACATTTTAGGAGAAAACTATTGATTGCATGAACATGCTTGCTCTACTTCTCTTAACGCTGTCTCTATGTCATGTCTCTGTAGTCCTCTTGTCAACTTTAGACACGTATTACAAATTCTAATTATTTCAAAAACATTTGTAATAAAATCATCGCATCCCTGTTCTCTGTTTAATTAATCTCTGTAACAAACAGATACAAAATATATAAATTTTTGCACATAAAAGCGTACTGAAAAAAATACGTTGAGTTGTTTAAAACAATATATAATAATATCGTCTTAGATTGTATAAGTTTTTAATCTTTGTGAAGGCGGTGAAAATGTAATACGTAATATATTATGCCAACCTGCTTGTCACCGTTTTATTTCCTCACGCATCAATTTTCTGTGGTCTGTACAATTCGATTTCTTGCAGAATACCTTTGCCAAATGCTCGAAGACGAGAGAAAGCAGGAGTAAATGGCAGGAGCACAGTGTAGTAAATAGTGAGTTATTATATATTCTGATTTTTACTATGATTTTTAACTTGGGTTTTCTACACTTTTGATGGTGCTGCTGTTCTGTACATATATATAGTCAATCGTTCAGAGGAGAATTCGAATGGCTCATGACAAATAATGCTTCAGTTGTTTGTATCACTTACTTTTTATCATTATTATCATTATATTATCAGTGTAGTATTATCAATAAATGTTTTTACTTTTAAACAGTGTACTTATGTTGTCCATATTACTTTGTTGGCAGAACGTATCAGGACTTACATGTGCCGTCGATGTTTCGAAACTTTGAAAACTGAGCAACAAATTCGAAATCACCTCTTTTGTAAGATGTTGGCGAATCATGTTCAGTGTCATGTGTGTTTACAACTGTTTACCTCGGATGCTTACCCTGCTCACTTACAGATTCACGGAGTGCGACCTCCCGACGCTCAAGACGATGAATAGCAAAAAAATTTAAACATTAAATAAATGTAATTTGCAAAATGCAAAAATTCTTCACTCACTGAAGAATGACGATGTAGGAGGAATGTAAATATTTGTGTCAAAAAATCAGAATGAACGTGTGCCATATAATATACTCATTATTACAATATAACTACATGATAATTTTGTAAAATTACGAGACAGTAAGTAGCCAAAATCCTTTTGTTGTAAATATGAATAGACGCGACGTGATTGTAAATTGTAATACATGTAGATAAGTTGACCCTCTAAAAATTACTTGAATTATATTTAAGTAAATGGAAATTTTAGAAATATCGGAATGCAGGTAAAAACGGTGCAGATAAATCGATGGGGTGGCATTGGTGTTACGAGACCGGGCCGGGTACAACTAACTGGACATATAATGTACATTCACAATCTGGTCTGACGATAATAGCATTTGTGTATTCACAAATATTATCTTTGTTCACGTTTGACAAACATTAAACATACATGATGGCTGATGGCATCAAGTACAATAGGTATAATAAATAATGTTGTTAGTTGTTAATGAGTGTGATGACAGAGAATTGGATAACAAAGTAAGTAAATACATTATTACAGAGGTTGATTTTAAAATAAACTAATATTTTTCAGTACCATATTCGATGAGCACATCTATTATAAATTCTGTATGATATGTGAAAAGAAGGAAATAAAAATGCTTCACATGTTCAAATTAAAACAACACTTACAATTACACGATGGTCCTCAGCACAATTAACTAGAACATTATTTTGCTGGTATCATTTTTTGCAATTGCAATGTGATAAAAATATAATGGTTTACGATTTTGAAATCAAATGGATCGTGCAATGCGTTTATGTGGAGGATTTTTGTTGTTACATTACAAGCATTACCGGGACCAGCGTTGATTTCTATCCAGTTAAATGTAAAACTATATTTATCTTGGCAATTGATTGGTACGCAATTGATGATTAACCAGATAAATATATATAAAAAAGTAAAGCTCGACATACAGGTACGTATTTGTGAATTGTCAATTAGCAAAATGTGTATTATTCGATGTCCATCCAGTGCAGTACATTGACGAGAGCTTAAGACGAGTAGCTTACAACACATTCTAAATCTTTAATGTAATTATCCAAACAAATAACTGTAATATTTAACACTCGTTTTGTGCTAATGACCTGTTCATGCCAATATTGCATATGGTGTGGTGTGAGCTAAAGTTTTATGGATAATTGGTGGAAATCTGTATTTTTGCAAAGAGACTGTAGTTGACAGATTACGGCGGATTCAATGATAAGCTACGAATTTATTATTAAATCTCTGGACTGTCCACATAAGTTTCTTTCCGATTTCAAACATTCTTACACTAAAATACTGGTGTCTAAATAAGTTGACGTTAATTTAATGCTATATGGGTTATATGAATTATAGTGAATTTCCCTTTAAAATGGTGTATACCCATTGTTTGTACGTACCACGTGTGTACAGCTCTATTTAATTCATTTCTGACCTATATGGTGATGGTGCTGATGTCGATTCAAACTAGAAATGAAAACATTCTTTCATCTCCATCAGCACACTTCTTAGCTGGTTTAACCCCGGTGAAAAATGTATTTGATTTATGAGAAACGAAATTCAATAAAACTTGTAATTTGTCATATACATATGCTCGGATGTTCAGTCAGAATATGTTGAATAAAATTAACATTCAGAATTAGTACCGTTTTTCCAATTGTTTCAAAATAATTTGATTTTTCTTTTAGCAGCTTATTTTTACGAACATTCATTTAGTTGAAGATAATAAATAAACTAATTAATAAATGCATATACCAAAAAACGCTACTTAGGTATTAATTAAAATACAAATTACGCATACGTATAGATAAAACAATGTTGTCCACCATGTATTGTCATCGAATTTTAAGTAGGATTAATGCCTGCCGGTGTCATTTCGCCTGTAAACAACTTCCAACATGCTTTCGTCTCCTTTTCCCCTCTGATATTCATTTTCATTATCCTCCGGTAACATGGAGTTCTTGCCGTAAGTTGTCCTTACTTCTTCTGCAAGATTCCTACAAAATTCCTTTGGTGGTCCAAACAAATCTATGAGATAGTAGTTTTTCCTGCAGCAAAATAGGTACAAAGCAATCACTAAAGTTGACACTGTAGCCAGCATTCGCATCACAACGGGGGCAACACCTCTCGCATCCAATTCTGTTAGGCTTGTTGGCGTGGTAAGCGCTGAAGATACGTCAGTCAGGCCATTAGCTTTTGCTAGTAAAAAAACGTTCACTTCCTCGGATGAACAGTCCTGGCTCAAGTAAACCTTTTGTTTTGCTACTTCGTCCAGTCGAAGATAATTAAAACATTCTAGTCGTTGGAGATCCCACGCCTTCTTACAATAATCACTAATGCTAAGGCAAAGCACAGGTATCAAAAATAGTGGTAAAAGCCAGAGACTTCGCAGTTCTGTGGTGTCCACTCTATCAAAATAGAAATTCAAATGTTATCAAGTTCACCACGTGTGCCTTGCGCACACGAATTATATAGTAAGTAAAATATAGATTTCAACAGTTAGAGTGACAAACCTATTTAAGAATCCCAAGCAGGAGATGACAACAAGAATTGTTTGAAGAGAGCTGTACCATTTAAAAAATATCCAATTTTCAGTGAATGGTTTTTGGTGTGCCCATGAGATCTATATAAATCAAATTTTGGTTTATATATTTTGCTTTGTATATGAAATGTGTAACATCATCAGTTTAATCATTTGGAAAGGAGGTGCCTACTTACCGCTTCCATACTCTGAAACAACATGCAACCCAATAGAATACAACTGGTAAAGCACGCCAACTCGTGCAAAATCAATGATAGGCTGAGAAACGAGATTTTACGACGAGTTCTGGGTGATACTCCCCAAAATGGGGGATCAAACTCAGGTTTGCCGCTGTAACTACGAAATTCTTCAAAGTAAGTTTCAGATGTGTCATCCTCACTGTTAAATTTGCTCCTGCTTTGTTGTTTTATTTGTTGCAGACGACTTGAGGTCACAGACGTTTGAAAAAGTTTTTGCCATTTTGATGGCCTTATGCCCACCTCGCTAGGGTTCACTCTCTCAAAGTTTTGCGTTTGAAAGTTTGGATCGTGATGGGACATAATTGTGGCTAGCTCACTTGCCACAATTCCTTTTTCCAGCGAAGAAATGTTTACGTTTCTCTCGGCATTAGTTCCAGACCCAGCTTCATTAACATTGCTGTTTTCAAGAGGAATGTCGGGGTGGAAATACCCATGATTATCATATACGTGCAGTCCTGGATAGTGCTTCACTTTGATAACATCATCTCCGAATCCTGACAAAGTATCTCGAAGTGAAGACTTGACAGCTGCAGATGAACGTCTTGTCCGATGACTCCGACTGCCACTGGTACGACTACTGGAATGCGATTTTGCTGTTGGCGAAACTACAGGGTTTTCAGGTGCTTCATGCGACTGTGAGTGATACAGCTGCAGATGAACGTCTTGTCCGATGACTCCGACTGCCACTGGTACGACTACTGGAATGCGATTTTGCTGTTGGCGAAACTACAGGGTTTTCAGGTGCTTCATGCGACTGTGAATGAGCAGATTTCCTTAAACTGCCAGCTTTTGTTGCTGGAGCCATTTCGAATTTGCTGCAATATGCAGTACGTAAATGCGTAAATGAACTATGAACGTGTTAGATAATTCGAAAGGAGAGCTTAAAACTAGGAGGATTTCAATTTGCTTATTCTATGGGTTAAATCTTTGTTTTGTGCAATGATTGATAACTTTTAGTTTTAGCGTTGTAAAATTGATTAAATCAATTTATTCTGGGCAAAGAATCCAATATGTTCTTCCAATATGTATGGGTCTTGATAAGATTTTATTATAATAGGGAGCGTGATAAGAATTCACTCACAAATTCACAATTCACATGTATTTTAAATGGCGATCTGCAAGTTCCGTAGTTACGTGTAGCTCTTTTCCCAAAACTTCCTAATGCACAATGTGTACACGTATTCGTATTTGCTTGCACTTGCACCCGTAGCCTTTACTCTCTCGTGACTCTTGATTTGGAAATGGAAGCTATTGAAAAGGAAGTATGTATTCCAATATTTCTTGACACCAGTTTCCACCACCCCCACTATCAGTCCGCTATTATAAAGCAAAGCGTTGCTAACAACAAAGTTGGCCAATGTGTTTAGCAAATAGCAAGTGATTGGTACTACGGGCAATATGAGTACCCCTTCTTGGTTGGAGTAATGTATAGTATGTGGTATATTAGCTTTACTGTACCTGTTTTGTTTTGACCATTCGATGATTCGACTATACAAAAGCCAAAGATTTAGGACGAAAATTAAGACTAGAACAGAACTTCATCTTGGCCCTTGGGCATTGAAGCAAAATTGCCAGAGTGCTATAGCACAAAACCTGCTTCATGCAAGCAAGACAAGCGAAGCGAAGCCATATGATGTATGAGGTTAAATAATTTACTAATCTCCCATTTGCTCAATAGATTTACGTGTAAATGTAGCAGTTAGGTTCGCTAAAGCCGACATGAATTTTTATCAGTATCTTATGTCAAAATCAGTATTAATCAGCAACATCATGTCTTTTTCGCGTATGTTCTCATTACCTTACCCAATGCATGATAATCGCCAGGCCATATCCATAATAGGCCTTAGGCAAGCAACCGTGGGTAATGGGGGACGATGATACGTACAGCAATACAGTGAGCGATTCCTCCGTCAGCAGAAGTCAGAATACGCCATATTTTATGTCAAAATGTGGTATAGCTACGCTACAAATTACAATTTCTACATGTAAATTGAATCATGGGTAGATATTTAAGGGTTCTAAAGTAAAAGAATTGTGACTTGTAATTCCTGGAAATAGAGGGATTTTCTAGAAATAGGACGGGATGGATGTGGGAACTATGTAGAAGAAAAACGTACACCTATGTGAATATAAAAGGAAGCAGGATTTTTGTTCCATTACCAAATTCCATTCCAAAAACCTCTGCAAAATCCGACAAAACCATGTCTATGAATGTACCATCCTTGCTTATACAGTATGTTGATTCAAAAACTCCTCTCCTGTTTATAGTCGCAAGAATTTTAACATTTTATAGTCAATTTATCCTCCCCATAATATCCTGCAAAATTTTTCCGGCATACATACAGCGCTAAAACCAAAACGTAGTCCAAATTAACCATCTTTTAACTACACACTACAATGACAATAATTAGTTTTAAAAAAACAATTTTTTGTCGACCATGGTCATGATGGCACCCTTTGCCAGCAATATTATATTATGGCAAGTTAGTGGCAAGAAAGTAAAGTGTAAGAAAGTACTATACAGATAAAATATTTATGTTCCATGGAGAATAAGGGTAGAGCCTCTGAGAGCACTGCGGCACCAGCTAGCATTAACAGCATTCTTACTACTTCCCCAGCAAAAATCGGCGCTACGGCGAAATCCTTGGGGAAACAGATCTTGGTCTCGTTGAGCAACATGGATTTTTGTGATGTGAGATGTGATCCATCCATATATTCCACCCAGGATAGGAAAAAGCGAGGAGAGTCCGTACGACTCACTAAAATATCACATCACATCACATATCATATTTCATATCCATCCTGAAACACATTTCCATTCCATCCATCTCGCTCGACTCTCTGCTCTGCTGAAATGATGTGTGCTCTGTTCGGCTCATAAAAAAGGAAAAACTCGTAAATTCTTATTGTCTCTTAATTCTTATTGTCCATTGTCCACCGAAGGAAGAAGGAAGAAAGAGTGGAAAGTCAGTCAAATCACATACCCCAATAATTAGCAATATAGGCAGCGAGCGCAAGTCATCAATCAAGTTTTTAAATAAAATAGTGCAAGTGTAAATACCTGGACAAAAAAAAATTGTAAGAGGTGGTGGTAAGTTATCATATGTCATTGACAGTTTGCCTCTTCTAGTATTTTTTTTGAAGATTTAATACTTCATTTTTTCATCTTTTTATTATTATTATTGATTTGGCTTATGGCTGATTTTGTGACTTGTTTGTGGATGAATGAGGACGTTGACGAAAGAAACATAATCCTAATAATAATAAAAAGGCGACAAAAAATTGGTTGTATTTGTCGTTAAAAGTTGGACAAGTTTACTAAGGCGGACGTGTGACGCGACACTTTACAATAATTGGGTTATATTTTGGAATTTGTGAATTAACATGACATAGGTGTTATAAGCAAGGTCCCGGCCCGAAGCCCGAAACAGCATAGTAATGATATTGTCATCATGTCATCAATTTGTGTTACGTACGCGTACGTGTGGTTTTCAGAGCCGATTATCAGCTGATTGTAGAATAGTGATAGTAGAATAGTAAATATATGACATGATGACATTGATGACATACTGCCATATACAGCAATACAGCATATTATGACTTGACTTTAAAAAAATCTTTAGTTTTATTATGATATGAATAATCTAGTAGGGTCCTATAATCCTAGACTAGGAAAGACTAGGCTATAGAATGCAATGTTAATGTTAAATTTCGTTACTCCACTAATCTTACCACTGGTTTCACTCATTCATCATTAATGGTTTCAAATTGAGACATTTTTTTACATAAATATTCAACATCCATCCATCCATTTAAAATTCCACGTTCGGTTTTCCATGTTTGTGATTCGTGTGTACTGTTATGTTGTACGTACATGTCATGTGCTATACGGTAATACGGTTGATAGGGTACTAAAGTATTTATTTTATTTGCTTATATATTTTCAGGTTGTAAGCAGTTGACAGTTTTTTGGAAATAACTGATTGGAAGGGTGACTACGTCGAAACAAGCATCTTTTCTCGTTGAAGTGAAGGGTATTTTAAAATTCTATAAAAATACAAATCTAAATCTGAAGCAATTTTGTGTATTTAACGTGTGATTCAAATTACTATTCGTTTTTATTTTTCGCGTTATGTTTAGCTCGACTTCCTATTCCAGACCGCAATTGTCTCATTATATTACATACTCTTTGCTCAGAATGGCGGGGCTGCCTAGAAGAATTATCAAAGTACACGAGTAAAATAAGTTACGAAATGTTGGTGTAGTTTTATTTGGTTAGTTCTAATCTGAGATTAATTTGTGTAGGAAACCCAACGGTTAATGCAGGAGCCAGTACCAGGAATAAGTGCGATACCAGATGATAACAATGCCAGATACTTTCATGTCGTTGTTGCAGGTAATTAAAGTAACTTTGAGTTGTCTAATGTTTTTATTTGGAAACAAATAATGTCATTTGTTTTAGTAACTGTCAAATGCTTAAGCTACTATTCACATTCAGTTAACAATAATTGTTAATTGTGTTGCATTTTTAAAATCCCTTTCCAGGGCCAGACGGATCTCCATTCGAGGGCGGTGTATTTAAGTTGGAACTGTTTCTACCAGAAGACTATCCTATGTCATCCCCGAAAGTTCGGTTTATCACGAAAATATATCATCCAAACATTGATAAAGTGGGTCGAATTTGTTTGGATATATTAAAGGGTAATCAGCGGAACAATTCTATTCTCATGTAGAGTCTCAATAAATTGCATTTTTCAAAAATTGTAAATTGAATTTTAGACAAATGGAGCCCTGCACTTCAAATTAGGACAGTCTTATTATCTATTCAAGCGTTGCTGAGTGCTCCAAATCCAGACGACCCGCTCGCAAATGATGTAGCAGAACTGTGGAAAATGAACGAGCAGGAAGCGATTCGTAATGCTAGAGAATGGACCAGGATGTATGCTCTAGGGAACTGAAAATTGGAAAAGACTGGCAGAACAGTGATAATCTGTATTCAACAATTAATTCCTCGTATTTTCTAAGAAAGCATTACTGCTATCATGTCATATCTGCGATTGCATTTTAAATCACTCATCCGTATACAAACCCCAAATGTTTTATACACATACAAAATCGCCTTTATCGCCGGTTCCCATACAAGTCACTTGAACGATAATAAATTATAGTAATTACATTATAATTTAACTATATAATGAAACAAAACCATGAAGCGAAGAAACCTAAAAACGCTAAAAAAATGTCCAAGGTTTCATAAAAAATTGGGTAAATGAACTTAAAGATAAAAAAATAAATCAACGAACGCCTTCTTTAGTTGATTCTTGTCCATGTTATTTTTTGTATAAGCTGGGAGGATAGAATATGTAGGTATGTATCTGGAGTATAAGTCGTTCATCTAGATATGATAATGACCACAAGTCGCGTAGTATTTTAAAGAATTCAAAAGAAATGAATGTGTAGAACTGCGGAAGTAATTACAATTTCGCTGCACCCTTGCTTTCCCCAGGCCATCCAAATACTTACTGTGTGGAACTTCTTCCCATTATAAATATATTAAAATTTGCGACTTTATGGGGTTCTAGTGGTATACATACATACAGGTAAGGGAAAGGAAGGAAAGTAACTCACTTTCACTTCATTTCATTATGCATCGGACCGTCGTCCTATTTCTCCTCGTGGCCAATTTTCACTGTTATTAGTGGGTTAAGATATCATCATGCCATCACTTCATATAATAACCCCACCCCACCTCTCGTATTGTTTTTACCACCGTGCCTATTCGTCTTTCAGTCACCTTGTCATATACCACCACGCAATGCAATGCGAATGCGAGCAACTATATCCAGTCCAGATCCAATCCACGCACCCTCAACAACAATCATGCACATAAATCGTGCAAGCATTTTGTGCCATTGCCATTCACAAAAATGACATTTCGAAGGACGGTCATGTGATGTCATTTGGTTGTTGTCATAAAGCAAAGGTAGAATGTAATTAAATGTATATGATCCTATCTCATTCATGGCGGAATTGAAATTATTTGTACAACAGTATGTAAACGACAAAGCAGAAATGATGCAAATTAGCATATAGCTATCATGAATTTAGGGAAAGATGAAAGAAGAGACTTGCTAGGAAATGCATAATGCACATTTATTTGTACAGTATGTAAACGACAAAGCAGAAATGATGCAAATTAGCATATAGCTATCATGAATTTAGGGAAAGATGAAAGAAGAGACTTGCTAGGAAATGCATAGTGCACACTTTCTTCTTGTAATGCAATGTAAGCAATACTCGCCTACAATTTCTCCTGTTTGCATACCTACTTTTTGCAAACCGTCAATCATCCAGAATCTGGATTCCAGATCCAATCTATCTAACAAATCCAACACAAAATTCCAAAAAGTGTGTAAAAACATCTACAATGTAATAACCACATACATACTACTAAAAGTAAGTATTCGATTCCACAGTATTTCACACCCATCCATAATTACCACGATCCACGTAAACACGTAACGTAACATAACCTTCTTGTGCGCTTAGACGACGATGCATAATATATTCAGATACTTGTAATCCTACGCAGATGTCTTCAGGTATTATTTCGACTTTGTCATGTTTACATTTAAAAATAATAATATATATGTATATAGGTAATTGGTCTCGAATTCTAGTTTAAGCAGTTCCATTATTATCCATTTTTTGGAGGTATCCATTTTTGACACATCTCTATCAATATCCTACCTATCACAACAACTCACAACTATTCACAACATCATCATCACAACAACCCATCACAATTCACAATGGTTTCTGCAAGTAACAACAACAAAGTCGTTAAAGGGTCTCCGGTGCCTGACCGACTGTTAAATCAAGCTAAAAACACTGCTCTGAAGGTCATCGGAGTGGACATGAAGAACAAGCACGTCTTGGTTCATTTTGATGATGACATTACTGCGGTAAGTTTGTACTGCAATTTTGAGTGCTGCTGGTGTTGGCTGATGTGATAACTGATAACTAGCTTGAGCTTTTGAATAAGGAATACGTGATGACTGATGACGCATGTCGGTCGAGGTCGAGATCGACAGAGGTATTTTCAGACTGCTGCTAATTAATAAATAAGGATTATTATGTTACGCATGAGCATGACCAACAGTAATGAATAATGACGATGGACCCTCCATCTAGAAATTACAACTAAATTTTTGAAAACTGCTTTGTTATATTCCTTTCCTAGAATCAACGCAAGCGATTATCATTTGCTTTGAATAAGTTGCCGAAATCTACGTCGGCACTCAATCTTTCTGTCTACGAAATCAGGGAGGGAGACCTGGTGATTGTTGGAGATGTTTGTGGAAACTTCCACCGACTCATTGTGCCTGACGTACAGACGTTGGAGACAGGTACCCTTTGTGACGCAGACACTAATGACAAGTTCCAAATGGACAAAATGTTAATTTTGAAGATTACTCCTGATCTGAATGAGCTCTTCCTGCAGGTGAGATTAATCAATCATACATAATGGTCATCTCGGTATAGCATTATTACATTATTATTATTATTGTATGTTTCTTTCTACTCTCGAAGATTGTCAAATGTGAAGTTAGTATATGCGATACCAACGAGGTGAGAGAATGGAAAGCAAACCATGACTTTGTTTCAACGCTACTGGAAAAGACGTTGCTATCTGCAATCGAAATGCTCCAAAATCGGTCCATTCAAGTTGCAAGTATTTGTCGTACAAATGCCGAAGATGTGTTGAAGATTACTGTGGATGTTTTTGAATCTGAGGAAATGAGAGACCTTTTCATCCAATCACTTGTGTTCTTTACGATTCCTCGAATCCCAATGGTATTAATAATAATAATGGCAATATTTTAATAAGAATCAATATTTAGCCGTCGCGCATCGTGTCGTTGTGATTTATATTGTTGTCTGTTTGTGCAAATGTTGAAGGTTGATCAAGCAAAGCTAGCTGTTATCACTAATGTTTGTGAAGGAGACAATGGGGACTTGAGTGTTGTAATTCATGATAACGTGGCTTTCGCTGTGGCTACTGCAATTAAAAGTTTTCAGCACCAATACAGTAAAAAAGTCTTGGGACAGGACTCCGACGGATTAGGAAGATTTTATAAAGAAATGGTTCACAGTTACACCATTCGTAGTTTCTTGGCACCTGTTCCAGGAGATTTGAGCACACTTCACAGGGTTAGAGTAGTAGGAATGGAGTTTGACCATGTAAGACCAATGATTGATTACTTACCTCTGTACTATATCATGTATACCGTTGAACAAATATGTTGTTCGAGATATGTACGTACGTTTAATATTGGATAATCATAATCACGTTCGTTTGGTTTGCAATTACATCTCAGGTGGTTAAAGTTTTCTATTTGGACCTGGGAAAAGAAATGTCGATTCCATCGAAGCATTTAACTGTCCCGTTGCGAAGTGTCTTTCTTCCAGAATTATTTAAACATATTAAGCCACAGGTACGAGGATGAAGATACAATGTAAGGTGATGCAAAAGTTATTTACTTGAAAAATGTTACTTGACTTTTTTGTCTGTTTTTATATGAACAGGCAATTAAAATTCGGCTTGATAAGTTTAAGACTGATAATTCCAATGTTCTCAAAAACCTGTGCGAGACTTTACAGGGAAAACCCTGCTACATCAAGGTATGTACTTTTTGCGTTGTTGCATATTTTGTGTACGACGTATTCCACATAATTCCACAATCGTGTAATGGTTGAGGAAGGTTGCTATCTTTTTCATTTTAAAAACTTTAGACTCAACCTTAACAGCATAAGTTTAACTGTAGTCTGATTCTATTTGTTATATTTCATTTGTATGACTTAACGTATTTGTTTTATTGATTTATTAAGTATTAGTGTTTTATTATTTTTTTTATTCATTTACCTAATTTGATTTGATTGATTTTTATGATTATCCACAGACAGTAAGTGATGCGAATAAAGGCATCCCACCATTGGTAGAGGTTTGGACTGATGTTGAAAAAGATATTGTTTCGTTAAATGACTACATTCAGTCGTTAAATTCGTCTAACGTACTGAATCCACTTCCCACTACCAATTATACTGTAGACGCGTTGAGAGCGGCTGCTGTCAAGTGGGAGACTTTCAAAGGATGTGACCTTTCAGGTAATTAAAAATTCTGATAATGGGTTGCTTTGCTAAGGTCGGTCGGTTGTTTTACTTATCATCATTTACATTCTTCAAATGAATAAGAATATACGTTAATATTAAAAAGGTCTGCCATTGTTTTGATTACAATGATTTGATTTGTCTTATTGGTCTTATTTTGAATTAGACATTATTAAGCCAAGCAAACTTACTAATGGCGAAGTTTTGACAAGTGAGACAGAATCTATAGGATGTGACTGTTTAGAGGAAGATTTGTTAGATGGATACGATTCAGACGCACAAAAGGATGAGTACGTAATTCCTTCAAATTAAAACGTGATGATATGTCTTGTTCATTGTTGTTTTATTTAATTCTAATTCTGTATTTCGGTTTTGTTGCAATTTATTTATTTCAAGTATACACAAAATTTATAAGTTGTTTTTTCATGTAGATGTAATGCACTAACATTGGTTAACTCGGTAAAGTTGTAAGTATTATTAATAATTATAAATATAAAGTTCGTGTTAGTTTGTTGTATACTGAATACGAAACCTTATAATAATAAAAAGATCTACTAAAGGTAGGATGAAAGCAAGTTCTAGTGTGAACATGGTATTCTATTTTAGTAAGTAAAGTAAGTACCTAAAATAATAGTGTAATATAAAATATATTATATTTATAATATACTGCATTGTAACTAGTAAGATAAGACCAGTGCAACTTGACTATTCTTCTCTCATCGTCAGCATCCAATTCAAGCCTCAAGTAACATAAAGTATTACTGCTTCCATTGACTATGGTATAGGCGTAAATGTCTGTTGACTTCCGCCGGAGTAGCATAAATCTTGTCTGGACAATATGGACATGGGTGTTTTTTCTCAGCATGATTTCGTACCATATGTACAGTCATATTATCTTTACGTGTGAAATCTTTATGACAGATTGGACACACAAATGGTCTCTCCGCAGTATGAACAACTAAAAACCAAGTACAAAGTGTTTTATACAGTGCAATGTTCGTATCAACACATACATGGAATTGTCGTAAGGTAATGAAGTAATGACAGACCTTCGTGTCGTTTTAACTGGCTTAATTTCAAAAATCTTCTTCCACACTGACATTGAAAGGCTGGAGGTGTAGGTGAATGATTTAAAAGATAATGCTCTTTGAGTGACTGCTTATGTTTGAAGATTTTTGCACTGGGACAAAATGTACATTGAAAATATTGTATTCCGGTATCTGCCGCTGTGACAAGAGTTCCAAATGTAACGTTTCCATCGGTCTGTACATCCTCTGTTTGATAATTTCCGGTGACCTGAAGCTGTATACTTTCGTCAGTATAGTTTAAACTTTCGTCATAAATTTCTGTAATGTAAATAAATGCATGAGTAATTACAATTAAAGTATAAATATAAACCACAACGGAAAAGCGTTAAGAGTTTAGTTAGCTTTTACTTGTTGTTACGTTGGGTTTTAGAAATAAATAAAATGATTACCAACCTCCTTCATTGTTAACATCTTCGTAAGACGCATCGTTATATTCTTCATAGTTCTCCGGCTGCTCGTGCTCGTCTGCGAATATACAGATATAAGCTAACAATGCCATGGAATGGTTCGAGTGGTAAAGCGGTGAATAAAGTAAAGACTAAAGACGTATAGTTATAGTACACATTTAATTTACCATCTGACTCTATTACAATGCAGTCGGTTCCAGCTGGTAAGTTAACATTAGGGTCCTCCATAAGTTCAGATTCATCATACTCTTCAAATGCTGTGGCATGATTTCGTTTTAGGTCCTGTCGGCGGTAGCTTAGCTGAGATGAGTCTGGAAAAAATCATTATGAATGACGTCGCCCATTTCATTTTATGATTTAAATGGACTGACACATTTGAATGAAATTAATTACCCCTGTTAAAGTCTGAATTTTTTGTGCTTATATCCTCGTCAGAGAATACCGTTTCTGGAGGGAGGATTTCTACTTCATCTTCCTCATTTTCATCTTCGTAGTACTCTTCATGATCTCCTTCTTCCCCACCATTGACTGATGCATTGATAACTCTCGAAATTTCAGTACTCCCTGCAACTATTGTGACTTCTTGTTTAGCAGAATTTGGTGTTAGTGTGGGGCGATGAAGCAGTGGGGGCGGAGGTCGCTTTAATGCACTTTTTGGAGCTGAACTTGCCGATGATGTGACACCTTTTGTAACTCCTTCCGACTTTACCCCGGTTGTTCCATTGCTGTTTGATACAGCTTTATTATTTGAGAGAGGTGGTGGTGGTTTTCCTTTGGCCGGCTGTGAAAGCTGCTTCTGAGCATCTTTACAGAACTCCAAAAAACTGGAACCTGTGTAAGAAATATTTAAGCTAACAATAAGTTTAAAGCTGATTAAAGTCAGTCAGCAGTCAGCTTCCAACAGTTGTCATACGTAGCCCCAGGAATGACCAATTTGCATCACATTTTACACGTATGCTAATAGTTTCCGTATTCAGCAGACTCGTTCCAGGGGCTATGTAAAATTGTGAATTACCAAAAGTTTTGATGAGGAATCGCTGGAGAATGTCCACTTGAGTTTGCAGCTTCCGAAATTCTTCCGGAGAAATGACACCTTCCATATTAGATACAAAATATGAACCAGTTCCTATAATGACGGTCACGGTAAACTAACTTTGGAAAGTGTAATGTGCAGTGCTGGAGATCACTGTATTTAGCGTAGCTGAATGAAAAAATGTTTTTAATTCGAGTCCCAAAATAGATTTGGACTCGTTCCGTTCCTTCTTATTCCCAACACGGGAGGTGCCGTAGCCGTAGCCGTATACATAATACGCAATGGAAAATGGAATGATAAATGGAAGGTTCTTGCAACTCGCAACCTGCAGCGCAGGCAGACCAAGACGGCCAGCTTGTGTTGTAAAAGTAAAAGCCATGGAGTACTGTTCATTCCATTCCTGCTATTTTTTTTTACATCTCCTCACAGGATTTCACAAACCCATCCATAGAATGAACTGAGCCAGCAGCAGCAAGAAGATATCCTCCGAATGTGTTTTGGAAAGCCACACACTACGTGTGCTACAAAGCAGGCATTTGAATGAAGCAGGCATAGCGAAGGAAGGAGGAAATACGAGGGGAGCCTGCAGCAGGCCATGAGCTCTCAACTCAACCAACATCATAGCTGCTGCAGCGAACGAAGCAGGCAGGCAAGCTTATTTTGGCACGTCCGTCCGTCCACTAGCATTTGAGCGAGACAGGAGGAGTAGACAAGGGAAATGTTTGTATTCCTTACACAGATCTCTTGGATGGAGAGCAGGAGCAGGAGTTACAGGAGTAGAGGAGAACTTGTATTTTATAGGAAACCCCATAACCAACCAGACCCGAACAGAGAACAACATAACATCATGTAAATAAAAAAAAGCCTTCTTTCACTACTACTTACTTACTTACTTGCGCGTACCACTACGTGCAGTGCTAGTCTGTGTCTGTTGTATTAAGTAAATTTGACGGCGTATGGCGTATAGCGCTGTGACATAATGTTAAGACATGATGATGATGATAATAGGAAAGTATGTATAATATGGAGGCTCCTTCCAATTCTGTTCCATCCTTCCTCTCTCCCTCTGCCTCTGTGTGATGCGCCTCTTTCTGGATCACTACTACTGACTACTACTATATTTTATGTGTACATCATCATCATCTTCATCACCTTAAACCATAACTTTATAACCATATATTACTCCACTACTACTGGCCGTGTTCCTATTCCTGATTCAGGTCCCCTTGTGTTCTGCTGGCAAGGCTCATGCACATCCGCTATTATTATTATTATCGGCGCTGCTCGTACAAAAACTAAATGATGTTGCTTGGCCTTCCTGTTTAGGCTTTCATGCTCTAAAACCAGCAGCTCCTCTCTACCTACAAGAGTAATATCGGACGGTCGTGTCGTGTCGTGCTAGTTCTGTTCCATTCCTTATCTCCTCGCTTTGAGTCATCATCATCCGTAGTAATCCACAATCCACATCCCTTTTCCGAGAGTTCCGTAAGCAAAGGCATGTTTGTCTGCTGCTCCTGAAGAGATGCTTTGCATCTCTTGTCGCTGTTGTGCCTTCCATGAATTCTCTTCCCCCTTTCAACTTCAGCTTCAGCTTCAAGATCTAAATCCGTCATCCATCCGTAAGCACCTTGCCTTGTATATATTGAAACTTTTCGTACGAATTGTGGTACGTATGCACCAGCCAGCATCATCCATCATCATCATTAATACTTACATCAGCAAGCAGGCAACCACACAATAGCGTATGCATTAAGGCCCACAAGTCTGCAAAGATTATAGGGTGGAGCAAACAGAGTCCAAATCGGAAGAGAAAAACAAAACTAGGGGCGACTGTAATAAGATTTTCTGCTGACTTGAGGATCCAAAGTTGTTACAACTTGTGAAGAGGAAGGAAGGACTTCTTACTTCAAATGTTCAACTGTGAATTGGGCATATAAGACACTAGTGAAATATCTATCTGAGACAATATCTATCATATTATATGGATTATGTTATGACTCCTTTGTTTATGATATGCTTGAGTTTTTCACGTAATCGTGTTCTATTTTCATATGAAATTTTAATTTAGCGTATTCATATTATGCTTGTGCTAGTTGACACGAGTAAACCCAAATCCTGAACCAAAATGTCACGATCGTACTTCTTCATTAAATCCTAATTGGTTATAGCGTTCTTTCTTCGACATATAAAGTAAGTATCGTCAAGCTATAGATCGATTGAATGTAATCACTTGCGATTGCGCTTGTTTAGAAGTACAAATTCTGTAAATGTTATAACTGGTTCTTTTTTTATTTACTTAACTGTTGCCAAAAACATTGATTTAACAAGAACGATCGAAGCGCTTAAATTTTGGTCGGGGTTGGCTTGCGCATACTTACATAATTATAATACATGTACACAAAACATTAAAAATCCGAGGTGAGGTTGACTATCCCCCAACGTAAACTTTGTAGTTAGACAGAGATATAGAACGTAGTGTACCACGCATTTAAATTTTTTCGAATATCCTAACAAAAACGACAAACGCAACTTCAAAGTTATAGAATGTCAGATTTGGAAGCATGGTACGCCGCAGCTTCTCCATGCATTTTGAGCACGTGAGTTTTCAGAACATCCTTCCTAGTATAAGATTTATCACAGAATGAGCACTGGAAGGGTCTCTCTCCGGTGTGCCCCCTGGGGACCAGACCAATGAATGATAAATCGAGATTAGAGTAAACAATTTTGAATAGTTAAAACTTCGTTATATGTGTATGCAATAATTAAGTAGTTACCGTATATGTTCAATAAGTCTGCTCCTATCTCTAATTTTTAAACCACACTCAGGGCACACAAGACTACATGGACGGGATTGATTGTAACGTTTTCTTCGCTTTAATGCTCCAGACTTTGAAGTTCCGGATGATTCCGATGATGACGGCGACCCGGACGATGAGGGTATCTTTTCTGTGGATTAAGAAATTTACATTTAAGAATTTTCTTATTCTGACAGACTGAGATAAAATTAAGACCAAAGTTCATAATATTCAATATTACTGATTCTATGCGATTTTAGTGAAATAGTCTCATTGGATTCAAGTTTAAATGGCGATATGTCTGAGGCAGGAGTTGACGTTGGAATGATGGGTCTAGGCATTAATTTAGGTAATGGCGGTGCATTTGCATTGCTGCCCATACCAGGTTGATCTTCGCTGTTTGCTGAAATTTCATTCAAATAAAAGTATTTGATAATGATAAAACTCAAGACTCGCAAGATAACATTTGCATATAAAGTTCTGCTTTTTCGTACATCGAATGTTGCGACACCCTGCATGAGAATGAGAATCCATGTGGGATTTGAGGGTTTCCGCGTACTCAAATTTGATACCGCATATTAGACAATCAAATTTCTTTTGAGATTGAGTACTTTCATGCCCGCTAATTGAAGCCCGTCTCGACGAATTGTTCCCTTTTTGATGTGCGTCAATATCGAATCTACTGAAATTAGTGCTACCTTGTCGTGAATTACTCCGTTTACTACACGCATTATTATTGGAGCCATGCAGAGCATCCTGACCGCTGTCGGCAAACATGGGGTGCAAGGCTGGCGGCTCTCCTGTTGAACACAGGTATATGTATTATGATGTTGACGTCGTATTATGCAACAACATTAATGGTTAGGCTTATATCGATTTTAAAACCGTATGAATCCTCACCCCTCAATAATGCTGATGGGTCGAGTTCAAGTTCCAAAAATTCAGGGGTTTCATTTGTATCCATTTCACCGTTGTTTTCAACTAGAAGGTCAGGGAAGTTATGCAACTGATACATCATATCGTCATTGTCATTTGCAGACTGCAACTCTTCCTTCACTACACTACTTCGCTCACGCCTGTTCGATACTACATGATACAAATTTGCAAAATTCAAAGGTGAAAAATGAATCTCTGCTTGCTTAAATTATAATCATACTCCATGTTCAAAACCAACTTGTATTGGAAGCTGGAGCTGGGTGTAATTTTGGTGTAGGTACTCCTGCGTTCGTTTGTCTTAAAGGAACAGTTACATATCCTAACGTTCTTGACGGGCTTTCTTGGCTGACCAAATTGGGCATTTTGTCATAATCTTCTTCATCTTGTGTTGAAGACTGCTGCTCAACTGCATAAGTCTGATTGTCACTCCCTGGTGAATTCTCCGAAAGCTGCTGACAAAATTTTGTGAACTCAATACCTGTTTCCAACACAAAAGCACCAAAATTAAGCGCATAATAACCTCGTAGTTAGACTTTACATATATATTTTCCAATTTTGCCATCTAAAACATAAAAGCGAAATCGTACCAAACTTGCTCTCTATAAATCCTTGAATTAATGCCAACTGCTTGGAGAAATTCTCCAAGTTCTCACGTATCTCCCCAATTTTTCGTACGTCCGCATTACTTCCTTCGGTATCCATTTTTGCAAAAAAGGGTTCATATATTGTTTTTAAGCTTCAAATCGTTATTCGTTTCAAACCGGTAATAACAGCGTCTGACTGTACCTGGACACAAACAACAAAAGTCCATGTTCATTATCATGTATTTTCTGTGAGTCAAAGTTGACCTTGACACTACATATATTTATATACCCGGTGCATGAATGCAATAGGAAGGCTACATACAAAATAGGTTCTATATACACGTTGTTTATAGGTATATACCTAGCCAAATTAATAAAGTGAAAGTTTAATGCAGGGATTTTAAAGTGCTTTGTGACATAACTTTCCAAAGCTTTCCAAAACTTAAACAACTTTGCTTTTGCTTCTAAACACAACTATCATCGACGAGTATATTAACTGCACTATTCCCGATGAACAGCGATATTTTTATTGCTGTCATACAAGCAAGCAAGATATTGTATTATTGTAAAATAATAAATCGTAATTCGCATGATGTGCAGAATTAGCAATCATTTATAGCCATTATAGTAAGAGGATAATATCCATCCGAGCGAGATGTGCATCTCTTCTTACAACTTATGTCCCTGATATCATCACATAGGCAATTAATCATTACCACATAAAACTGTACACATAGAGTTATTGCAGTACAGTTGTGTGCTTGCTTGCTCTTGCTTGCATGTTTACGCTCATCAATATGTTTGACAATAGTCAATTTGCAATAAAACTGAAAAAAAAAATTGAAATGTTTCAACCCCTATGTCGGTGGTCGGTGGCAAAGCAAAAAGTAACATACACACACAACAGACACACAGCATTAAACTCACTATAAATGTAACAAAGTGTGTATTATTATTACTATTTTGTGTGAAATGTATGATATATATATGAATGCAGCATGCAACTTACTTGTAAAAAAAGTGTGCAAAATCCAGGTTGTCAAAAATGTCAAAGCAGCGCTGCTGCCTCCACAAATATTTTAATTAGTAAATCACAGTTGTAATAATAAACGCCCCTTTTAAACTTGTTGACAACATTGCACTTTTGCTGATTTGCACTTGGCCGAAAGTGTCAAATTCTCAGAAACGAACGTTGTCTATTGATGATATGATTGTGTGTACAAATAACTTCTTTTTTGACGTGTTCATGAATAGGTATAATCTTTTTCTATTCTATTCGATGATTTGAGAAAATGTCAAAATGCAAACATTCAGGAAGAGTGCATAGTGCATGTATTATGTGCACAATTTTTAATCCTAGCCTGAGTGCACGGACTTAACATACCTCATCTGTTTTGCAGTTCTCCTATGAATAAAAAATTCTGAACATCCCACCACCCAGGAGGTGGTAGTATGCTACTGGTGGTGGCACTGCACTGCGGTGGCAATCATAAAGTGTTGACTGTAGGTGGCAATGCATGGCTATCGCATATATATAATAATATGTGATTCAGATGAAGGTGGTTGGTTTTATGGTGGAGTGGATGGATGTATGTGGCTACTTGCAGTTGTTGCAAAGTTGCAACTTGTGTGCTTTTACAAGTTAGTTTAGTGCGAGAGTTTTATATTCGAGTGAACGAAGAACGAACACTCTTGTCGGCTGCGGCATAATATTTTGTGTTTAGATGAAACAAGAACAAATGAGCGTGACAATAATATGCAATCTGAAAATTCTGAAAGCATTAGTCGCATCTGCACATCATCATCATCATTATCGGCATCACATGAAACCTTTTTGGTCGTTTGCTCATCCATCCCTTCAAAGTTGCAACCAAGATATTTCCCTTAAGACTAACTTTAAAACTCCTCTTTAGAAAAACAACTGAAGCGATGATGCACAATATTGGACTATAATGTTGAGTTGGATTACGTTGAATTGTACATAAACGACTGCGTACTCGGTGGCGGATGTGGATGGTCAATGTATATGGATTTCTACTATACACAGTACAATAATTTACAATACCTATGCATCTGGGTAAACGCTAAGAGTATACGTACGTGTTAATTATTGACATGAAAAACTTACAGTTTCCACATTATATTAATAAACTGTATGCAATTTTTGTCACTTCTTCTTCGTTAATGCGTTTTATTTCATATAAGACGACATTTGACGACACAAACTGCACATCAAGTTGAATTGCACCCGAAACAGAAGTTTATTGCGGTCCCAGGCGTTTCCAACTTCCCAAGAGTCCTAAAATTCCAATTGTGCAATGTGTGTCCAGAATACATTGCTTTTACATTTGAACCAGTTGTATGCTTAACCTCGATCTAATTAATATCTATCCGGATGTATTTTGTGGATTCACTCCAAGTCATTTACTGAATACGTACTGGTGCTTTACTACGAGAACTATTGCGAGATTCCATTTACCGTAGTGATTAGCAGGATCAATATTTTAGGGAATTTGAATGTTAGAAAATGCTGTCGCACCTAGAAAGTTTCAAAAAAGCATCGTGGAATTTACTTCTCAAAGTTCCTTGCGTTCCTCGCTCTGCGTCACTATTCTGATTCTGGCCAAGAGTTTTCTAAAAAGCTGCATGGATAATTAAAGCGTCTACGGTTAGATAAGATGGAACAAAATATTCCCAAGAAAAACGTACCCAGAAATTCAGAAAATGAGGAAGCACGTAGGAATACTAGTAAGCAAAGAAAGCACTACTGAACGACTTGAATAATTCTGCACTTAGCGGAATGTCAAACTGATAGTACATTTATGCACGTGGTTTTGATTGTGTGCTCTAAAAATGCAGATAACATTTGATTATTATTTGATATGTATTATTAAGGTGAGCCTGCAGATGGACATTCTAGTTCCATTTTTGTCACTGAGCGTAATTACAACGAATTGTTGGCACTGGGAATGTGCACTTCGTGTAATCAAGATGGAGAAACCGCATTAGCCACACAACCGAAAAATGAACTACTATCAGGTTTGCCGCAAGGTGAAATAAGTCAAAGCATCACGATTCCGGATGTGAATGATCAACTGGAAGAACCTACTAAAATGGTAGAAATAGAAAGCATCATGATTCCGGATGTTAATGATCAACTGGAAGAACCTACCACAACAATGGTAGAAATAGAAATACAGAAAGTAAAGAGTGTGGGTACACAGACTGATGAGCCTACAGGGAGTACCATCATGGGTAGATCTACCCAAGAACTACAATTTGGAAACACAACTTTCTCAGGTAGTAGCCAGGAACTTCCTGTAAAAGTAACAAACACAGAAAGGATTTTGGGTATGGAATATACTGTACCGGATATAAGGCCTGAAGTGACGACCAGTGTAATGACCTACTATGAAACAACAAGTGCAAGTGATAGCGACGAGGAGAATGACTTGAAATCAAAAATTACCGAGAAAGCACAGGGTATAAAAGATTTAGTTTCGAAAAAACGAATGGGCCTGCCTCGAGTTCAGTCCGAGCGCATTCTACGATTAGCGGATGAAATTATGAAAGCTCAGTCCAGATCTGCGGATACCGTGTCGGCAACTTTCGAGAAACTGTCATCTAGTTTATCTACACCCAGAGCAATAACTGAAAGGAAACTGACTCAACAGGACAGTACGAACCGTCGAGCAAAAAGTATAATAGAAATTGCAGCTCAATCGGAAAGCATTCTTCAAAAGTTTTCTAAAACAAAGGAATACCCGTCCAGTATTTCGAACGGTGATGCAGCCGAACATCTAACAAAAATGATACGCAAACTACATTGCCGTCATCGAAAACTTAAGAAGTTTGCAGAGGAAATTATTGCGAAAAGGTGGAAACTCCTAAATCTAAGTTCGTTGAAATTGCATGGAACTATTATCCGACAAAGTCCCGAAAAGGCAAGTCAGAAAACGAATAAAAACGCCGGTTCTGAAAATTCAAAGCGATTACTGGACTCCAAAAGTAAGAAAACCGAAGTAAAAACATTATACACAAACCCTACCGTCATGCTAAAGGAGGTAAGCATCCGCACAGGAAGGGAACTTTTGAGTGAAAGCGATCCTCTATGGAAAGCGATAAATAAGGTGGGCGTCGAACGATCAGAGAAATGTCGTAAATCTCAATATGTTCAAACTAAGCACTTTGATGAAGGTGGGTTGGCATCAAGTTCCGACCAGATCATTCGTCCACCAAAGAAACATAGACGAAGGCTTCGGTTTAACCCCGCTAATACCCGGTACTCGACACTGGAAAGTAAACAACGGAGAACAGGGGGTGCTGCTGCTAGTACCAAGAGTATTTTACCCCTTTTGAAAATGTCAGCTTTAAAAGTGTTTATGTATAACTTCCACAAGATGTCTGTCACACCCACAAAGCTCCACATCCCAACCATGGGACCAAATGGGAAGAGTGTATACGATGTTGATGGAGCAAAATTGACAAATGAGTTTGTGAACCAGTGGAAAAGACGGAGTTATACTATAGGAATAATGGCTGTGGTATACATAATAACATAACATTCCATGCATGCACAGAAAATAATGTCCGACATAATTAGATCTTATAATAATTATTACTATTGTTATCTATATAGGTTCTGTCCGCTTTACTCCAATGCATATATCTCTGTGCTCCAAGAATGGGAGATAATTTTGTTACATACACTATGGTGGATGCATTAGGTTCAAAACAAATGTCTTGGCTAACCCCCACAGGAATTTATGGACTTATCTTTGTAGGTTATTTACTCGGAGGAATGTCTGTAGTAAAAACGGCGTCGGCTGTGGCGCATAATGAGACTGTGAGAGAATATTGCAAAAGCAGAAGAAAGGTTATCTGCAATAATATTTCTCAAATTAGTACTTCTTCTAATTTCAATATATATAGCCATGAAGTGAGAATGTCTACGTATCTTAATCTAATCTCTAGAAACTGTACTTATGGTATGGATTAGCTATTTATTTTTTTATGGTATGGATTGTTCGTACTGGAATGTGGTACGTAAGAATGGATGCCACAGAGGAGGAAATGCAAAATATTTTTGGGACAAAATTTTACTATACACAACTACCGGCCAGAATGTTGTACACACAGTTTTTGGTAGTTCTCGTTTGTTTTTGGTGAAATTGCGTGAACATTTTTTTAGAGCGTATGCGCTTTACTTTCTCCTTGGCTTTTTTTAGTTTGAATGCTGTGGGGCTCACGGGCCCGAAGATTATCCTCAGGGAGCTGTAATTGGCTGGCCCAAAACCTGCTACGCTAACGTAAAGATTACTAAGGATGAGCCAATCCTCAATTTAATTGCACAAAAGCTAATAATTTTAATGTAATGTAGCGTGGTTGATAATACGCATTGCTTGCATGCAGGTGAAAACATACGATGAATATTATACAGCTGTCCCTGAACCATTCGAATTTGGGTGTTCAATGAAAGTTCATAAGTACTCATCAATTGCAATGGGCATTATATGCGGTTTATGCTTGCTTATTTTGATACTAGTAGTAAGCGGAAACTTAAGGATGCAATATGTTTAATTAAATGACTGCGTCTATGTATTTTGAGCAACAGTTTTGCTTGTACTTCATCAGATTTCTTATCCCGTGTATTTGTACGTTTACGAATTGTTCCTGTGCATGTGGACGCACGAACTTGACCCGTGGCTGGAGAATGTTAAAGATGAGAAAGAGACAAGACAGCAGGTGCACGTAGTTGGTAGTAAGTAATCTGCTAATCCAGAAAAGTGACGACGTGGTTTCATTTTTTTAATCAGCGTTTTAGCACACACGGTTCCATGGTTTATCTGGATATTTACTGGACGTGCACACAAGCATACAAAAATACGAATATTATGGAATTATCAGTGATGCTTTCTGAGGCTGGTGGATCAGCTTTCTTACGTCCCTCTATCTCTATAAACCAGAACACGCAACTATTCATTGAAAAGACTTGTTTGAAACTGTAATGTAATAAATAATATAATTGTGAGTCTGCAACACTGTGTCATTGTGAAATCGATTAATACACTTCACACATAAGTGGTGATCGTGATTGTTTGCAATACGAGTGAAAGTGAAAATGAAAAACAAGTCAATATTAAACGCCACGAACGGTACGGTAATAAACGCGTAATGACATGTTTTTGTAATTTTCAAGGTCTACCTAGGTTAATCTACCTAGGTATACTATAGTTTCATTGTAAACGGGCTTACAAGTGATCACGAGCAAGCCAGCCCAGCATTTCACGTCGATATTAAATTGCTTATGATGTAACACTCACACTTCTCCAATACACACGAATCGATCCTTATTCATCCTGCATTTCGTTTTACACACAGCTAGACTGATTGACTCTACCTGAAAATTGGGGGACACTTATCCAGCCTTAGAAACTGTTTTAAAAAATACTTTGTTTATTGGAAACTACAACTAGTTAAATATAATTTTAAAGGTGAAGTCAACGGGGAGAAACTACGAGTTTCCTTTATGTAGTATCATTTCCCACCTATTTACAGGATGAAACGATTTGTTCTCTGGATGCAAATCATGACTATTTGGTTACAAACTTTTACTTATGTCACATCAATCGAAGAGTCGTTTTGCATGGGGACGGGCTATGACAATTTGGAGGCGAGTCAATCCTGGAAAGGCTCCACAAGTACAGGATGGGAGAATTTTGTAATTAGTAACTACCAATGGACAAGTTTTTTCTGGGGAGCAAACCATCATGATGGAGCACCGGATCCGACTTCATATCCAAATGTTACTATCTATTCTATAACAACTGATAAAGGAGATATGGAAGGTTGGATAAACGTCAGAGTGACAAGAGCGAACCCTATCCGGTTCTTAGCGGTTTGGGCAACAACTGAAAATAATGATGCATATGGCGAATTTCTCCACAAGCTCCCCAGAGATTGTAACTTCGCTACTGACGAATATTTCTACCCATCGTACACCCCATGTTCTGCAGTTCCCATTAATAGTCCTATTGTGAGCTTATCATACACATTTTGGAATTCTAGTATTTGCAAGTCATTACAATAAAATGTTGTAGAATGGATTTGTAAATCACTTTCTACTTTTGGACAGGTACCAAACATGTTCATTTTTATGGATGTTGAACGTACAGCTTCTTCTGTAACACTAGGGTCAAGAAATCTACGGACTGTTTCGTTAGCGTGGCAGGCTTCACAGTTTTATTGTCTCAGGCCAAACAAGTTTAGATTTATGTTCGTAGCTTGTGTGATTTCTCATTTTCTCATTGTAGTTGTTATAATTTACGGTGAACAAAAAATGAGGCATACTACTGACAATTTGAATTCGAAGGGTTGCAGTTTCTCGTACATCATACTGGGACCTTTTTTGGAGGCACTATAACACCACAAAGCCTTTACATAACATGGACAGATCCGAAAAATTCGGTCCAATACTAATTGCCTCCGACTGGATACACCCCAACTATTACGGATTGTCACCAGGTGGCAATCTTGGTGCATTTAGGTGCACGCAGAGACTAACCGTAGGCGGCAATTTACCTAAATGGATATCTAAACTTAGTTCTGAGCCACTGTCAAGTATTTGGTTTACCAAAAGATGGAATCCAAGGGAGGACTTGAAGGCAGTCGCCTCACGAGCCACTTGTAAAGGTCCATCCGGTTCGGTGTGTAATCTCGACATACTCATAACTTGTGAAGCGAAACTATTCTGCATCACCACATATCGTGAAATTATATGGCTATCATTCATTAAGGTCCCATGGACTGACGAATTTGCTGGTAGATGTGTCAAAGAGAGAAATCCGGCATCTCCGGAAATCATAGGTGCGAATCATATCACTAATCTCAAGTGCACGGACCAGGGTTCATCTGTCGGTGCAAAGGAGTTCAATGAAATCTACACAGACTACATGGATGAACTTGAGTATCGGCTTTACAATAACTGTGAATGTCCCGAATTACTAACTGCCATTAGCCTTGCCGGTCGGTCCAAGTGGGAAAATCACGAGAAAATCCTTCAGGGGAACACGGACAGTTTACCTAATGAAAAACTATTATCTTCGTCACATCTCATTGGCGAATCTGACATTTACCTGGTTGGTGCTGGTAATGTAGACTCTTAACTGAGCCACGTTTCTGCATGTTGCATATCAATCATTTTATTGTAAAGTACTTATACATTGCTTGATTTGGGTTTTTATGTAAAGGGCACTGCATGCAACCTGAAGCGGGTGTGTGTATCTACTCGAAACCTGGCGTGCTTGTTTATGGGGTACGTCAATGGCATGGTCAAGCCAGCTTGGTTGTTACCCTTATACTTACCCCATTGTCCATCATTCTAACTAGATACTTTAAGAACTACTTCATGATTCCTGACGGAAAAGTCCCAATCAGGGCTTGGTACCTGGTCAGCTCTGCTAAAATTATTGTTACTGTTACTACTGTGTAAACCAACATCTTAATATGGCCTCTCTAATATAGATGGTACGATCGAATGTCATTCATTGCAGATTCATATTATGATTATCTTCCCCACCATTTGGATGCACATCAGTGGCTACGCAGCGGTCAGTAGACAAGTGGATGTTGTAGGTAGAAGCTATACAACGGCAGGCAAAGTACATCGAATTGCAGGACGAATTGCCATGCTCCTTGTGATTATTAACATCGCGACCGGTGTGCTCCGTCCTAAAAATATAACTTGTCGAAAAATTGCAATATTCATACATTGGTTTGGAGGTGTACTTCAGCAAACTCTGGAATGTTTGTGAACTAATATTTTAATGCTTACTACACGTCAATAATGTCATGTGTATATGCTAACAGGACCCAGTCAAGTTGTACATCATGATGACTTTCATTACTTAACAGTTGGCCTCTGCCTCTTCTCAACCCAAATTCCTGGTTCGCCAGCAGCAGATTATAGCCACTTGGACATCCGATTTGCTGAAAAACTCACGCCTTCGTTTGCTCGGTTAATTTTCGCCTGGGGTATTGGATATCTCTCATTTCACATCCTTCAAACAGTAAAATTCTATATATTTTCTACGAAATGAAAAATGAGAACGCAAAATTATTGTATGTATTACCGGAAAACCTTTTTTGTTAATGCTGCTAGGTACGTATAAAATGGCTGGACTATAAGCATGGAATACGGAATAGATCAGTATTTCCTATAATAATACCTGTTTTAGCCACAGAAGAAAGGGATTTTGAATATTTTGAGGTAAAATAATAATATTTACCATGCCTGTATTCACCACAAGTCCACAAGATGCAAAATATTTAAAAACCTGGACACAAATTGCAACCTAATTTGAAGCTTTTTATTTTCAGAGGGAACTTTGGTTCCAGAAATGTGCGCTAACATTATATTTATTAGTGTCCTTCATCATCTTTGTGATATCAGTCACTGCGATGTATCAAACACTAGAGTACAGCAGTGATGTTACCTACGGCTATGGCATAATGAGTTGCACACATTATCCGGATGGCCAACTACTTGGTCCTAAGCAAACTGGAAAAAATTGTAAATAAGTAGAAGTAACATTAACGTTATCACTTTAATTCGAGTTTGAGTTTACTCGTATGTTGTTTGATCTGTTCGTTTGAAGTATAATTATCAATTATTGCATCCGCAGCTAATGATTAAAAACCTTGATTATTTAATCGCACTTGGCTTATAATAATGGGTCTATAATGTACTGCTCCATGAAGTATGGAGGTTTCATTTTCATCACTGGTAGCAATAACTCCTCTGCCTCTACATTATCAATCAATTAACAGTACACTAAACTTGTGTCATCTTAATTTCAGTTTAATTCTAACCCAAGCTTTGTATCTAAAAGGCATCGGTGACATGTATACTTGACGTCAAGATTCACTGCATGATATTATGATACGATGATACCTAATTTGTACAGAAAAATGCAGTCAAAGATATATTAACAATGGAAATCAAAGCAATGAAAATCTTGCCTACATATTTTATATTTGTTACCATAATTGGTCCGTCTGATTGCATCGAAGAGAGTTTTTGTGCAGGAGTTGGTTTTAGCAACGACACTCAAAAAGAACTTGGTCTTCGTAGTATTGGCTGGAGAAATATGTATCACCATCCTTTGAGTACAATGTGGGGTAGCTGGAGTAATAATAATGATATATATTTATAAGTATTTATTATTATATTTACAATTTATTTACTACTCCAAGATGGGGTGCCAATCACTTTTACTCACAAGAAGATGAGCTTGTGCTGGAGGTCAGAGGAGTCAAAACTGAGGATTCCCAACTCAATGGGTGGTTACAAATATCTTTGACACTAGACTCGAGCCAAAGTGGACATTCTTTAAGTGCTATTGCGCTATGGGCGACGACAAACACAAATGATGCCTTTGGAGAGTTTATACATTCGGATATTGCGGCTTGCAAAAATATTAAAATGTGGACGCACAGAGAGAGTTTTCTGCCGTGTTCTGCAACTCCCATTAATGAACCTGTCGTAAGAAGCTCTTCAAACGTAAATATACCAATAATGGATCCTTTTCTATGCTTGGATCCTTGTTTTCTATTTTACATTTACTTAGAATCCAAACATGTTCGTTTACACGGATCCTGGCCCAAGTCACGCATTAAAAGAAGTAAATTTGTTATGGAGGACATCGGTAACTTATTGTAACATGCCTAAAAAGTTCAGATTCATGTAATCTTAAAATTCAAAGTTGGAATTTTGCCGAGAAAAAATATGAAGAGAAACTCTGATTTCAAGCGGCTTTAAAACAATTTAATTTTGAAAGGGCTGCAGTCAACAGTCGTCGGTGGCAAGGATCTTTGATTCGACCATATCCAGTTTCTGATGGAGAAACCTACATGAAGGGCCCTATGATATTTGCATCCTCTTGGTTTTACCCAAAGTTTTTCGGGGCTGCATCATCTCCACCTCCTATTGGCAAGTCAAACTTGGAATGCACTGGTGATGTAGATGCTGTGCAACTTGCATGGCTCTCGAAACAACCACAACATTCGAAAACGCACGTACATGGAATTACAGATACTAAGGTGGAGCAAAAATGGTTCGACAATAGGTGGCATAGTTCCACGGGGGTGGAGAATATGACAGTTGTTGCAAAACGGGGAACTTGCAAGGCGAACGCAAACGTAATTCGAAAGCTTAAACTACTAATTGTAAGTACTACTGCTAAATTGTGTTTTGTGCGAAGCATTGAACAATATTCATATATGTGCTAGGGCGAACATCCTTTTGGTGGAAGGTGCACCGAGAAAGCAAGTGACGTTAAAATAGTGTATGCAAATCTATACACACCACATGGATGTGAAGTCGCAGTCGAGTCGAGGAGTTCTGCTGACGAATCCGATCTAAACGGAGGCTACGACTTGTATATTCAGAACTTGGGAGATGACCTCAGCAAACACTGTGAATGTCCTGAAGTAGATACTGATGCTATAAAGGGCACCAGAAAAGTTGAATCCAACCATCATATCCCACATTCTTCTGGCGGAGGTGGCAGAAGGTTACTAACACGTTAGAGATAGTCTGGCCTGGCCACATTCAGAGTTGCGCATTTACTCTTAACATTTTAATGGACGAACCGGTTACCATTAACGTATGTTTAGCTTGCGCCTGGAGCGGATACTAATTGAAGCTCCTACCAATACCTATACTGGAGAAGTATCGGGGCCCTGTAACACCTTTAATATGACACAAGTCCAGCGTAATAGATATGGCTTATGTGTAAGGAGCAAGTCTGGGAAACAAATTTACGTAAGCATAATGAAAGCTGTGATTGATTGTGAATCATCTTGATCTGCTGTTATCCGGATTTCATCGGGAAAAGTGTAAATAATGACGATCACTCATTTTAGGGAGTTCGACTATGGCATGCTGCGTCATTACTGTTTTGCATCGTTGTGCTAAACCCTGTTACATCATATATGGCCCGCTATTTAAAAGGGACGTATACCTTGAAGGGAAATACCCCACTGCCAATTAGAAAGTGGTACATTGTAAGTTTCCCGTTCTGCGTTTTCACGTCCACGCACGCCTCACGTGTCAGTATTTAAAAAAACCTAGAGCCAAAAGTATGTATATTATTTTTGCAGGTACATGTGGTAATGATTCTCCCATTACTGTGTTTATATACGACAGGAATGGCATCCATTACAAGACAGGCACCAATTTTAGGCTACAGCTACACCTCCTACGCGAGACTACATAGACGAGGGGGAGGGTTTCTTCTTGGTCTAGCTATATTTCAAATTTTTACAGGTTTCATCCGACCTGTGAATATTCCGCTGAGATTTTTAGTAATCAGCTTACACTGGCTGGGGGGTGTGCTGCTTAACTACGTTGGATGTACGTGGACAGTAATGCGTTTTAAGGAATTATAATTATGTAATGAGTGTTGTAAAACTGACCAAGTAAAATAATCTGTGATTCGTTTGAAGTGCTGATCTGCATTTTAACATATCGAATACCTGCTTCTCCTACCTCCTTCCTCTCCCATGTGCTGGAAAAGAAGTATTTTCACAATGTTCTATATCACATACCCGCGATGATTTTACTGGTGTGGGGATTTATCGACCTGAGCTTTCATGCCTACTTAACGGTACATACGTAAAACATTTGTCGTCTCAGCCATAACGATATAGTACGTACAAAGAAACGAATAACATATTGCAATTTATTTACACCATAGATTCATATAATAAGATTTGACAAAGGGCTCGGAGTTCGCAGATGCTATTTTCCAGTATTGATGCCTGTTATGTTGGAGAAAAAAGAGCTTCGACATTTTGAAAAGTTTAAGGTAAAGTAGTTATAACAAAAGCTGATTGTGTGAACTGGTCGGGAATGGGAATCGAGAACTACGGACTATATAAATAGGCTTTCGCTTCTTTCTTCCGTGCAGCAAGAAGCAAGCTTTCAAAGAGGTGCCTTCATTGTGTATATTTTATTCTCATTTTTGTCGTTTATACTGACCTGCGTGGCAATGTACCACATCAACAATGAAACTAATCACGGATATGGTCCCATGTCTTGCACACATGACCGGCATTATAAGCTTTTAGACCAAAATGAAACCAGATGCTAGCAAAACCAGATACAAGCGAAACCATTTGCAATGAATGCGAAATGCAATTTGCTAATGCAAAAATTATTTTCTTGTAATGTATGAGTTTCGTTTTTCGTTGCTACAATAGATAAGTTTAACTTAATTGTTGCTGGCCTAATAAAATTAATACAATGTGGAAATAGGATGGAAATGATTCTGGTGCGAGAACTTTATCGGTCTACGGTCCAGAAAAATTCGATTCATTAGTTTGTTACACTTCGAGCATCATATATATTTCTCGAGTTCATATAGCATTATAAATTATAACATCTTGATCATAGCGATAACTGATAACTCATATTACACAAACTTACTCCAGAGTTTTGTCCTGTCACAAAACCAGGAATAGAAGAGGACAGCCGGACAGCATCTTATTATAAGGGTGAACCCAATTTAGAATCGCAATCGCAAGCTTTCTACTTCCATCGTGGCTTTGGGATTTCCATGGGTTTTCCTCAATTGGTAAAAGATAGTAAGTTTTTAGGTAAATAGAGCATGTTCATTAAATACTTTGTTTGGACATAGGTTTTAACAACACATAAAGGTTCAATCTCACGGTTGGAAGCAGGTTGGTTGGAAGGAACATTCTTAGAAATGAACGATATAAATAATGAAATGTTTGATCAAATTGATAGCGCTAATGATTATAATTCAGCCAATTGAATCTATCGAAGAGAGTTTCTGTGCGGGACTTGGTTACAGTAATGGTTCCGAAGCTCATTTAGGGTTGAAAAGTATGGGATGGTCGTTTTTCTATAGCCATCCTTTACCTACCATTTGGGCAGCTAATCATGTCGCTGCCTCTGCAAGTAGAAAGGATAGATTACAAATAATAGTTCGATCAGTTCGCTCAGATACGAATACAATCCTTAATGGATGGTTGCACGTTTTCGTTTCAACTGTACAGCCTTCTCACACTTTCCATGCTTTGGTAATTTGGGCGTTGACTGATACCCGAGAATCAATCGGACAATTCATATTTTCTGGGATTGCCAAGTGCGGAGGAAATGCCGTGTGGGATGACAGGAGTAATCTACTACCGTGTTCTGCCACACCACTTAATGAACCCATGGTATGAATAATCCCAGATTGCTGTTCACTCTATAATAAAGTACTAATACAGCCTTTATATTGTTTTGTATAGAACCCGAACATGTTCGCATTCGCAAATATTGATGATGAGGGTGACACAGGACCAGTGAATAGTATAGGTCTACTTTGGAGAACATCCTTAACCTACTGCAACATGCCAAAAAAATTCAGATTCCTGTAAGTTATCAAAATATCAAAATATCCACGAAACGTTTAGAAGAGGAAGCAATTTTTGCAAGTCTCAGTAACCTCCACCCACATTATAAAACAGGGCAGCTGCAAATACTAACGCGTGGCGAAATGTGGAATATTTGTTGCAACATGGCAAAAGAACGGACTTTGGTCCATTGGTTTACGCAACAGAATGGATTGAACCACGGTTTTTCGGAGCTGCGGGTTACGCCTCACACCCCAACCTCGGTTGTACCGAGGATATTACTACAGTTGACGTTCCATGGCTGAAAAGAAAGCCAGCGAGCGATCCGACCACTGGGATCATGGTGGAGTTGGATAACACGTGGCTTGATGAACGCTGGGATCCTGTTGGGGGTCAAGAGAACCTTGATGTTACTACTAAAAGATCTACTTGCAAAGCACAGGAAACGGTGAGGCAGCACCACAAAACACTAAATACTTAAATGGAGACGATCATATCATATTAGGTATATGGAGTAATGGAGTAAGTAAAGTATGACTTTTGTAAAAGTGATTTTTTAATTTTTATGTTAGGATTCAGTGGCTTACGGAGGTCGATGTACATCCAAAGTTATTGATTCTACAAGTAGGGTTTACGCATCTCTGAATACAGTTCATCGCTGCGATGTTGATACAAACAATTTTGATGCTACTGACAGAAAAGCGATACAGGGGAAATATGAAGATTACGTAACCCTCAGAGCCAGACAACTGTTAGACATGTGCGAATGTCCAAAGATTATTCCTACTGCTAAAGAAGTAAAAGAGATAGCTGAGTCACTGGACGGTAGAGTCAATAGTGTCTTCAAGAAACACTGGTTGTCCCAATACCCACGTGCGGGTTATGATGTTAGAGATATTCACTTTATTCGCGTCAAACCCCAAAAGACAGTGAATACGCATGCTAGTAAGTATAACCATCGTCGTGACCGTGACCGTACAATAGAAGCTCCAACGAATCTATATTCAGACGAATTCCAGTTGAGCTGTGACAACGATAATATGAGTGATTACGAACGAAACATGCTGGGATTGTGCACGCACAGTATACCCGGAAAGCAAGTATATGTTAGCTAATCTGCTAAAAGAATTGAGATCGTATTTTGTCATATCATATCATCATTCATCTCTTTTAAAATACTGGCACGGCACGTCACCACTATGAAGATATATATTTGGCGTACATTGAATTTAAATCCTAGGGTGTTCGCCAGTGGCATGCTGCGTCCTCCTTGTTTTGTGTGGTTGTAATCAATCCGGTTTCGTCCTTCATGGCACGCTATCTTAAGGGGACGTATACACTTTCGGGAAAAAATTCAATTCCGATAAGGCCATGGTATATAGTAAGTTTTTGAATCAATAGTCCCTGTCGTTGAGTAACATTAAATTGTTTGGAGTCTGAACATAACGCTAATAATTCCGCCGGTAGGTTCACGTCGCCATACTTCTTCCAATGGTGTGTATGTATACTACTGGAATGGCAGCTATTCTTAGACAAAGACCAGTTTTAGGTTACAGCTATAACAGTTATGCAGCCATCCACAGACAGGGTGGAATATGTCTTTTTGTTGTAACGTTCTTGACATTGCTAACTGGTTTCCTTCGACCGAGGAATATGAGCTTTCGGAGAATTGCAATGTTCCTGCATTGGCTATTTGGAAATATTTTGAATTATTGTGGCTGTGAGTAGTTACAATTTATTGAAATAAAATATTTCGTACAAGTACTCTAAAATACGTTTTATGAATTATAACATAACTATTTCATTGCAGTGCTAATTTGTATCGTAACCTATCTGATACCAGCCTCGCCATTATCCTTTAAGTCACACGTATTCGATGAGAAAGATTTCCCCAATATTCTGAATCATATGGCTGCAGTTATTCTTGTGTTGTGGGGATTTATTGATATAGGATTCCATATATTCCTGACGGTAATCACAATTAAATTTCCAGATTTGTTCATGAAATTCGAGAAAATAAGTTAATTATTGCGTCATTGCATTTTCAGTTGCACATAATCAAGTTCGACAGACAGCTACACATCAGTCGACATTATTTTCCAGTTATTATTCCAATCTTGGTGGAAAGATTTGATTTCCGACACAAGCACGACTTCGATGTAATAACGAATATCGACTCTTTGTTACTGTTACATGCCATTGGTGTCAATGTAAAACCTTCCGTTTCTATCATTTATAGAAAGAACAAGGTTTTCATCAAGGTGCATTTACGTGTTATGTGGTGCTCGCATGTTTGTTTTACCTGATGACTTGTATTGCCATTTACAACTTCAATGATGACCATAGACAAGGCTATGGGGAAATGTTCTGCACACATGATTCATTTGGTCATCTTTTAGATACACTAAATGACACTGCGGAAAGGCCAAAAGCCGCGACGTACTGCGGATAGTACGAAATGGAGGCTACTAATTGGAACCCATAAATAAATGACTTTTTCTCCTTCAATCAAACACCCGCTTGTCTTGTTATAAATGATAATAGTATTTACCGTCCACTTGTTCTTTTTGTTTGAAATACCTAACATGTACAAATCTGTGTGGTTGCCGTAATTTTTAATTGTTCCTTTTAAATTTTATTTCTAAAATTCGTTTAGCATATGACTAATAAATATGCTACTGGTTCAACAGAATGATTTCAAGAGTTTTATTCACAATTCACAACATGTTCAAGAATGTTATACTGACATGGTAAAACCGTTCCCTTTGCTAAACTTTCTGCTATAATCTGTGATGTATTTTCAGAAAAGCAAAGAATTTCCATCAAATCGTAATTGGGCTATATGATACACAGGATGAAGTTACTGCTTCTTTCCAGTCCCAGTCACAAGAAAAATCTGCCCTCTGAAATCAGCTTCCCTGAACATGTTCGTTGAAATTAATTTGAAAAACTTCCTTAGTCTGTTAGTCTATTTACGTAGGTACGTGCTTACCCTAAACTGGAGATTAATTTGGAATCGTTCTCGTTGTTAAAGGCGAGTACACGAACAGAATAATATTTATATTGAATGACACTGAAAGTGTGGATTTCGCGTGGAGCAAAAATTTTATCTAGGTAATTTTAATTTATCTAGTTTTGGTATGGGTAGTACGAGAAGAGTAAACAAGAATTAATAAAATGCAGTATGTGGTATGCTCCTGTGCATGCAATCATGATAAGTTATAGCGAAATTAAACCACAACATTAGCAAATTCTTTTTCAGTATATTTTACAATTTTCTTTCAGAGCGTCCTTATTTTCTAACAGAAAGAAACTAATTATTGAAGCAAGCACGTGAAGCAAGTAGTATCGAAGCAAGAGGCAAGTCTAGTTTACGTGATTGGTAGGAATGTGTTAGGAATTTGGTTCAATATCGAATGTAGTTTCCTGCATGTTACATATAAGGAAGGACGTCACACAATTGCCTGGCATTATTATGGATAAATGACGTCTTTCATTTCTCACATTCCNATTATTATGGATAAATGACGTCTTTCATTTCTCTCAAATCTCACATTCCCACTCCCACCTCCACCTACATATCTATAGTAGAGAACAAGCATAATGACGGGGTTTTTTTGAGAACATCATATCAGATAAAAAGTTTTCTCGGGAGTTATTCAAGGTATATATGAATATGAAGCACATGCATATTTGCAGCACATGATAGGTAATATCTGAGGAATGAGGACCTTACGTATCTCCAAAAACTTACAGTTTACACCTCTTGTGAGACAGTCGACCTAATTAAGGTCCCAAGAAATATTCCTTGATTATAAAAAAATGTGCAAAACCACTTGCCATTGACAAAGAAGTTTTCTAACTCTGTAATTGCAAACAGCAGAAATATTTAGCCAAAATGAACTCCAATAGTAATATCTACTATTAGTGTCAAGTGTCATGAAGATTCTTGCGGCTAAATTATAGCCAAATTCTGATTTTTACACAATATATTATATCCTGTACCAATAACACCAACGAGTATGGCAAAGCAAAAATGCAAAACAGTAGCTGATATGATAATAATAATGTGAATGTCTTAAAATAGACATTCGGGAGGATATACCACAGCAAAGTAGTAAAAGGACAACACACCATTTGTGTGCCTAGCATGATAAATCAGCTAATCAACAAATGCTGCCCGGGGCTATTCGTGTTGAGTGTTGAATTATCATCTACTTTACTAGCAGCAATAATAAAATGAGTGTACTACCGAGAGTGAAATACTTACTGCAAGAACTGCCCATTGTGGGATTTTAATGGTGATGCAGATGCAGACATGATTGAATGACATATTTTGCCGACTTTTATGGTGAAAGAAGGCTTTACTCTCGGGAGATTTTTTACTGTCGACAAAAATAGGATAACAAGTATAAAACAAGAATAATAATGCATACGCATCATGATCTATGAGCCGCACTAGGTGAAATGTAATTGGTTTTTTCACCACGTCGCCGTATTCGGTAATTTGTGAATGCGTCCCTTCAACCTTAAAAAATGCCACAAGGGATACTTAAAAGCTTACTTAAAGTTTTACGTCCTAACCTACATAAATTCAAAAGGCGCAATAAAATACGAATCATGCCAGAGGGATTCGGATCGAGATTTATGTGCCAGCCAGCTAGCTCCTTTCGTCGCTGGTTGCCTGCAAAGTGCAAATTTAGATATTTTATATTTCAGAATATATCCGACATTTGTGATGTGGAATAACGAAATTGTTATTACACGCATCTAGTAAAACAACATCCTGACAGAGATATGCGAATTCGATTCGGATTGGCAAAAGCCTAGCAGATGAACTTTCGAGCTGTGGTGAACAGTGCTCCACACAACACGCAAGTGTCTATTTTGTTGGCTTAATTTGGAACAAAATGTATTCTATAAAAACTTGTACCCATCGATTGTACCTAAGTTTAATTTTAACTTTACTGTATGAAGTGGTTTTGTGTATGTCGGTCTCTAGCTGGTATAAGTTACCGAATTCCACATCGGGAAATTTGATTTCTAAAAGGAGCTTACAAATCACACCGGTTTACTCAAAGAAACTAGCAAATAATGTTCCGACAAGTGGTCCACTGGAAGTAAGTCATTATTATTACCCTAAGGTCCCAAGTGATTCATCATCACACACTGCTACGAGTGCCAACCAGAACTACCAAACTGACAACGATTGGACTATTAACAACAATAACAATCCAATACCTTTTGAAGTGAACCAATTCATGCCTCAATACCGAAGCGAGCATTCTCGTGCTTCAGCAAGTGTGCAAGAGCGAGCGGACACGAGTCTGAAACCACCAAGTGTTGATGCTGGAAGTATCACGTTTAGCCATGGGAGTGCAGGGGCAGAACAAGGATATTATTCCAACTACGGATATGGCGTGAATGATTATGTATGCATGCATATTGTACTACTTCCAATTAGTGATATACATTTTTATAGGTTACGAATGTTACGAAAACTCTGATTTATTTTTCTTTCAGAAGCATCACAATCATCATGATCATCATCATCATCACAATCACAAAGAAGAGGATGAAGAGTCCTTTGAAATTGAAGACAAAGTATTTTCAAAAGCGATTGCTGGAACCAAAACATTAACAGTGGGAAAATTCGTGTTCACGTTTTTCATGGTTCTGGTAGTTATCGCTCTAGGTATCATCGCCAAAACTGGTGTATCACTCTCCCCTGTTATTCTCCCACTCGCACTACTTCCAATAGGGATTATCGCGTTGGCATTGTTTGTCCCATTATTTTTCATTTTTGTTCCCATCGTGGCTACTGGACTGGGCGGAGGAAAGAGACGGAAGAGGAGAAAAAGACGTAGTAGCAGTCAAAGTAATGAAATGGAATCTCATATTGTTGACGTGCTTTCGTCTGCGCTAGAGGTTAGAGAAATTCAACTTTCAAACGTGTTTGCTTATATGAGGCAGCTACGATATATAAGTATTTAAATATGTGTTATGAAATTATATGCTTCTTTAACTTGCAGTACAATATTCACGAACTTTATGAGAAAGTTAGATGAAGTGGACGGTGGAACTACGATGGACAACTCGCCTTGGCCATTTTTTGTAATTATTTATGATAATGTATTTATTTATTGTAAACAATTAAAAACGTATTATAATTATATTTGGCTGCGAATCTTTGTAAATGCAGCTTCAATAGAATTTGCTTAATGCTTCAAATTTTGTAACAGTTATAAAATAAAATGTTGATTTAAAAGACCTTTGTACGTATGTATATATCGTATATAATCATCGAAAGTAGAGTAGAAACCAAGTCATCCGCCGGCTGGAGTTAATATCGCTCCCGGAAGTCCGCCAATAAAACTGAACAACTGGGCCAGTATATTTGACAACGGTCTCTGTCAAAGTTAAGCAAGCCAAGCATAAGAGGGGGATTGCTAATAAATACGGTTTAAGTTAAGTTTGTGAATGTCTATATTATCTATATCATTTATTACGCCAATTTGGTCCATGGTTTGTTGGAACTGCAAAGGGGTGGCTCCTTGAGGACCTGCAGCCGGAGCCTGAGGTTGTGGCATTGCCATGCACCAGGTTCCAAAGGAGATGTACACCTAAACGCAATATTCACATGACAAGGTAAAACAAAGAAACTGTCTGATATTAATCACTATGAATTAAACACAGTCCAGTGGATAATTAAATTAAATCATACTTACAGCCAAACCTAGTAGCGCGTAAAAATGATTCATTGCAAATATGTTAAAATATAATCCCGAGAAAGCGTACTAACGATATTTGAGAATGAAAAGAAAATGAATTTTCTAGCGTTAGTTACACCTCCTAACAGTTGTTAGATATAGAAGGGGAATTTTTGAAAACCGATCCTCGTACTGGTTCTTGTACTTGGAATCCTGGTAGAGTAATGACTTCGATGTAGTTTTAAACGTCGGTTTATAAAGGTTCGCTGAGACGGAAGGAATTAGGTATGAAACCCATCAGAAGTTTCCATTTTTACAGAGAACATTAATGGTCGAAACTCGAAACGTATATACCTATAGAGTTGTTGGTCGACTACAAACGGAGGTCGTGGTCAATAACGGACTACACAAGAATACGTGGTAGAGTAAACCATAAAATTTGAGAGATTTGGAGCATAAAAATGTGGCAATTAAGTATTTCAGAAAATCCTGAAGCCAAAAAGCAGTGCAAGTGCAAACATTTGTCTCCTTTGCATTTTATGTGGGACTCTAATAGTTTTTACGGATTTAACGGATTTATGAAATTAAATTACGAATCAAGCCAGTAATAATAATACTATATGCACAACTTAATAAAAACCTTTCCGGTTTGTTGAATATCAAATCAATCCAATCAAAAATGGGACATCAAAAGTTGTTTTACAACAACGCTGTGTATTATGTGCATTCGTATTAGAAAAAGCAACAGTATGGCACTCGGATATTGAAGTAAACCCACTTAAATAATCCAGCATTTTATTCAGGTAGTTTACACTAAAATATAAAATGCGCTACCTTGGGTCGGTCGTAAAATATGATTATAATTGGAAAAAATAATTCTCAGAATTTGTCTGTTGAACTCTTATTAAACTTACTATTTACAGGTAGACAGTTTCTGTCTAGTTCGTCACTCATTATCAGCCATGCTAAACGAATACTGAGTAACAATTAGGTGCAACACATAAATTGGCAAATGTGTCTGCCTACCTTCATCTTATTTTAAAAAGTCTACTCCCCAAACGCTCACCTCACGCCCAATCACAGTAACGCCAGACAAAACCTGTCAGATTTTTTCACCCAAAGCCACGCGTATTGTAATTGTAATTGTATGACATGTACCGAAAGTGCAACGTGCAATATTATCTGCAATTAACATCTTATATTTATCACACTTATATGAGTGAGACGTTATACGTGTATGAGTATATCATGCTCAACTCTGGTTCAATTCAGTTATATCTTAAAAGGTACACACAAGGAAAAAATGTATATTCTGGCAGTAGTGGCAATATACGCTTCTAGCAGGTAAACCAAAAACTATTAGTTCTGAGTGTTAGGCAATTATGTCCATGAACTTTAGATATATACCTAGTCATAGTTTGTTAAAAAATTGTAAACGAATCCTGAATCCTGACCAGGCAGACTAGTCCATACCATATCCCAAGATCACGATGCGGGTGAGGATGCATGGACGGATTTTCTTAAATTAACAGTTAGTAATTAATTTGCCCGCAGTGTCTGTCTGTCTGCTCGGCTCTAGCATCAGCCACATTTTAGAATTCCTGTTGGCGTCGATTCCTCTAGAACTTCTATCATTTTCCTTAGTGATGTCTAATTAACAGTTAGTAATTAATTTGCCCGCAGTGTCTGTCTGTCTGCTCGGCTCTAGCATCAGCCACATTTTAGAATTCCTGTTGGCGTCGATTCCTCTAGAACTTCTATCATTTTGCTTTTCGTGATGTCGTGAATCTTGAGCTAGTAAATGGGCCAAATCGCGCGACGCGCAACTGACGGTCTTTTAATGACAACCTACAATTTACTCTATCTCTATATAAGCTTAAATTTGAAAAAAGTTATTTGCAATTGCATCACAATATTGACAAAACACATTTTTCGTATTTGTTGATCGCAAGCCGCTTATTTCCTATCAGTTTGGCAGGTTTATTTCTTATGTAAGCCGTTAATTATGTTGTACAACCGCCGTCTGTATAAACTTAAGAATTTAAGGCATTACAAGACAATTATAGTACTTGTATATGAACGTTGCACTTCATAACGAGAAAGAGTAATAAACTTTCAATACGAAGAAGCAAGTTTTTAATAAAAAAAAATCGGACCTTTTTGCAGTGTGTTCATGGCCTTTTTTTCGTGAGCAGTGATGCTGACGTCAAGAGAGGTGCAAGGTGCTTGATACCGGAGAAAGAGAAATGTAAAACTTTTTATTGCCCTTATGCTTCGTTTTTACTACCTTGTTTACGTGCACTAAAACATGCAGCCCAGAATGCACCTAAATGCACTGGAAGCCAGTTTTATTGTCTGTCAACTCCTAATCCTGATTCGGGGTAAAGTAATAATAATTAATAGTAATCAAATCTTGGTTTGTAATAACTAAAACTCCATAATGCTTGGAAAAATTTTATCACAGCGTGCCGTGGCATGTCATGTATTGATGTATTGTTATCATATGACAAAGAGATTTCGTTGTTTTTCACATTGTGGAATTTAAAATTTAATAATATAACACATAAATGAATTGACGAGTCTAAGACACGAACGAATTTACTTCTAGACTCTAGACATACGTCTACTTCGCTAACGCACTCTAATTCATCTTGAAAATTAGGTACGTGGTGGTCCATGTATTTTTATATATCTGCGATGCTGTACTTAAAATGCCTCCTGGATTTCTGGAACATTTGATTCTTCCCATCCCATTAGGAGAAGTTTCTTTTTCCTGTCATTTCCGATGTACAGATCAAATTGCATTTAGTTGTTGTAAATCCTGAAATGAATGCATGAAAGAACGAAGCTAAGAACGAGGTTATAGGGCACAGCGGAGACTAATTAACTCTAGGTAATCAGCATGGCATGATGGTCAGGTTTGTTGTGGAAAATACGCTCATCTTTCGACATGAAACATGACATGATGAAATTTTGATGGCTCTTCGATGTGCGCGTCAAATTGTCATTCGGACCATTCGGAGTCTGATCTTTATGTTTCGGTTTATTTCTAGATTTCTTTTGGATTGTAGGACTGGATTCTTTTGGATTGTAATAATCCAACTTGTATAATACCTACTGATTACTGATGCACCTACCTAAAACATAAGAATTACCATCCCATATTCGCTTTCAGAAATAGCGTATTAACCGAAAATCTTCATTAAAATTCTCCGTAATTATGCATGCGTATTACTAGTCACAACGTCCACGTCATGTCACCCCAATCCGCCGCGTTAAAACTCTCAGGGATTTTCCGGGAATGAAAATGCACAACAATAACAACAACGGTCTGTGCGGTGCGGTGGTCTGTCTGGTCTGGCCTGGTAGCAGCAGCGGATAAAAGTGGAACATAAGTATAATATGTGGATGTGTGGATGTGGATATTGTGGATTTTGTGGACGGACGAGTGAGTGTGTTCTTCCTTCACAATTCACAATATTCTTTCGCTTCTTTGATGGTTTGTTTGTAAATATGCAATGCAAAAAATGCAAACTGCTTTGTTGTGGGGAAAAAGTGTCGGTTGAGAAATTGAGCCTCTTCTTCTTTCTTACTGAATCTTATCTTATCTTATCCCTTCCTTGAGATCTGAATGAAACGTCTTGTCCTATGTCTTGTCTGACATCTTTAATTTCCAATTTATCCCGATTTAGATTTCAATCATTTTGTTGTTTTCACGCTTGTGTCATGTCAGTTTATTGCTTTATTATTGCTCCATCGTAGTTCGTTCATTAAATTAGTTGTGTGGTGGTTGTTGGTTTGGTGGTGCGAGAGAGAAGGAAGGATTTTCATATTTGAAATTGTCAATAATAGTGTACTTAATAGTAATAAGAATAAGACAGAAGGAGGAGTAACAGGTGACAGGAATGGCTTCCAGGAAGGGACGGACAAGCTCGGTAAAGTTTTAATAATAATATTTGTAGTAAACTAAGTATTTTTGTATAACTTGATTGAAGCATGCTATAAAAGATCATCTTTTATCCATCCTTTCAGTCCAGTAGTAGTAGAACCTTGGTTATACATACCAACCATTTAAAAGATAAGCATGTGATGTGATGCCTAAGTGCTAAGTGACTATATAGATGAACTAAAGCTCACTTACTGCCATACTTACTGAACTGACTGTTGTTGACCCTTGTATCTAATTTCAGATTCTTAAAACTCGGAATTCCGTTGGTTTTGATGCCGATTCGGATGGGCTCATGCGAAATGGACCAGCGAAAGGTGGACAAGAAGTCATGGATGACGGGAATACAAATAACAATCTTACTGGATTGATCAGGCGTCGTGTCAGCTTTAGCCAAAATAATGAAGTCAAGTAAGTTTAAAAGTTTCACTTGTCTTTAGTGAATGAGTGAATTGTAGCTTTGCCCGCTTATATACCCGTTTGATATTCCTACTTTTTTGTGTTGTAGATAACTTACAAAACTGAATAACGTATTAACGTAATATTTCATTTTTTAGGGAATTCGATAACATGACAGTATACGA